>UZAE01012744.1:13486-26805 GCA_900617975.1 Rodentolepis nana | reverse complement strand
ATTTCGAATTTGCCTTCTTATTTGAAATCAGCAATGACTTCGTTGCCAACCTAATACTTCAGGAAATCAGACACCCCTTCAGAACAAATGCGCTCACTGGCCCTTGAGACAATCTCCTCCAGAGCAAATGCGCTCACTGGTCCTTGAGACAATCAGGTCAACTATCCTGCAGATCAATGGCTCCAAGTCTTCACTGCGGGTCATATATAAGTCTGCACTGTTGAGGCTGCAAACTTACTGGCCCTTGAGACAATCAATGTTAACTATACTGGAGATGGGTCAACTATCCTGCAGATCAATGGCTCCAAGTCTTCACTGCGGGTCATATATAAATTGAGACAATCAATGTCAACTATTCTGCAGATCAATGGCTGAAGTCTTCACTGATGGGTCATACATAGAAAACCAAGCAAAGGTGCAGGTGAGTCATACATAGAAAATCAAGCAAACATTGGTGCAGGTGTCCGAACTCTTCTCTTTTTACGCAGCAGTGGGACACACTAGATCCGCATTCGAAGGAGAAATAGAGGTCATTAGGACAGCACTATGCCTATTATGTTGCCTGGATTAGAAATTCACCAAAGCCGTAATACTTTCAGACTTACAGTCAACAATAAACTCAATTGGAAACAGAGAGCCACCCAAAACAGCTGAGATATACGAATGTAAAAGGCTCTATCAGCTGCTGAGAGAGAAAAACAAAACAGTGGTCCTACAATGGATTCCTGGTCACTGTGGCATTAAAGGCAATGAGATTGCTGACACACTTGCTAAGAAGGGGACAACGATTTTGCAATGCATGGACCGGCAGATGTCTTTCCACACAATGAAGGCGTTAATCAGAAGAGAATTCAAGACCTCAAGGTGCAACGAACTTAAAGCTCGAACAAAGGAGAAACAGTGGACAGTGGCACTCTCCGACATACCCGACTGGCCAAGAATCGAAGCCGTTGCTGGGTTCAGACTACGTACCGGACACGATTGCTTGGAAAAACACCTTCACAGATTGGGAGTATACACTCAACCCACATGCCCTCTATGTAACCTACATGAGGAAATGGAGAAGACCCACCTGATTCGGTGTCCAGTCTTAAAGACATCAACGGAAAACCAGAGATACTGGGAAGCAAGAAGACAGCTAANCCCCCCCCCCACCCTTGGGGGAAGCTGAAGTCAAAGATTAAGGGCTAGTGAAAAATATCATAAAGCCTGTCATTAGAGAAAAAAAATTTTCGTTACACTTGGAAAAACTCTACAATTTATTGAAATTTGGCGGATCAGCAATGAAGATTAGTTGTGGAGAGCTATTTAAAAGTCCTCTCAACTATCCTCTCTGGCAAAAGTCCTCAGTTTAAAATTGTCTCCGAAATTAGCTACAGTAAAGAGGAAACAGAGAATGTGGAATGAATAGCGTTTATTACGGCTAACGGCAACTGGCGCAGGCTTAGCCATTAAAATGGGATTAGTGCTGAGCAATTTTGTAGTAATCATTGATTACCGACTGGTAGTGAGACCACTGCGCTCACGACGCACATCCTCCTCTACGCGATCACAGGCATGGCCGCGCCTCTGAGCACAACTGTGATGCGCTTGTTCAGCCCTGCCAGTAACATACCTTCCACAGATTTTACCATGTTTTCTTGGAATGATGTGAAAGGAAACTTTTTATTTTCGATCATTGTAATTTGCAAAGCGTCCCAGCAAATAACAATGTATCCCACTTCCTGAGACTTTTTTTTCAAATTCGCTGACAAAAAATATATAGCACATATTACATGAAAGACAGGATTGACGCCTTGAAAATCTGCTTGACTCGGACTTTAAAGTTCGTCTATTTTTTCTTCACTACGAAAACGATGCATATAGCGAGAATGTAACGCAGCTTTGAACAGCGTTTATTAGAAGTGGAACAGAGATGCTGAGTGTATGTCAGAGAGTTGAAAAGAACAGATAGAAGAAAACTGAGACCTATCAACGCTCACTTATAGACCAATACTTAAGGACATACCCTGGTTCGGTAAGAATATTTGAACTTATCGCAGGCAGTGAGTCTTCCAAGTGCCTCTGTGGCCTTAGTAACAGTCCTGATGTCAAAGTCATTAGGTCATGCAGATAAAGTTGCTCATAATTTGTGTCAAAAGTTGACAACATTGATATCGTTCTTATTAAAAATGGAATTTGAGGACTTTTTTGCCTCCAAAATTTGTCCTTTATTCAGGAATGTGGAACAATGAGTATCAACCCTTTAGGAATATAACAATTCACCTACTCGGTGACCCTATTTTCTGACGTCTTCCTTTCTTCTTCATCGTACTAATTTTTTGGCAAAATTTCCACTTGAATTCAAAATGATTTTATATTACATTTAACCTTGTGTCTGTCCTTTACATCTTTGAAACACTCTTCTGCCTCCTCCTCTCTCGATTTTTTTCACTTTGATGTTCCTCCCCCCCAATGGGCCAATGGAAACCATCAAAACGCCCACCATTTGATATTAATAAATAAATATTACGTTTAACCTAGAAGTGCCAGACTCGTCCACATATTCAATTTATCAACTAATTACTAACATACTACTAAACAGACGTACTCTTTATTTTCGTCTTATTAGGCTGCTATATAAAGTTCGAGATACCTTCCAACTGCGCATTGACTCATTCTTTAAAATTAGATTAATGTGATACGGGTTCATGGTAATTAATCTTACGGCAGGAATTGTGACATAGTGAATACTAGTAATAGAAAATTTTTAAGAATTTGCTTTTGTATGCCATGGTAGGGAACTATCTCCATTTAACATAGATGAAATAACAGTTAAAGGGCAGGAATTGCTAGATAAGTTAGTTGTACATAAAGATTTTAGATCCTTCAAAATTACCTTCGCTTGTAGCAACATTTTAATCATATTTTATTTATGGCACTCGGTATACACCGCGAAGACACGCGGGTATTTGAGGTCATTTATTTATTTAGCTCCGGAGGCAACACCGCTTAACTAAAGACAATTTATTTGCACTTTTATTATCGATGTGGGGTGCGCGATAGACTTACCTTCTCGTGGTGCACCCTGGACAACGTATTTTCTTACGGCAAAAAAGTCTATCACTCGGCATTCGTTTTTGACTTCGATTTATTATGATTGGCTTTAAAAAAGGCTATAAGAAAAATCGCCCTCGTCAGGGCGAATCACAACGTCTTCAGATCCTCCAGTGGAATGCTAGAGGAATGTCTCCGGACAAAAAGATCCAAATACAGAAAATCCTACAAACCTATGATGTAGACATTTTCAAAATTATGGAAGCTAACATTTCGGATGACAAACTGAAGTATTACCAATTCCCAGGTTACACACTATACAATCTACCCAAATACCGGCAAGTTGCAAGTGAAATTCTAACTGGAGTAAAAGAAGGCCTCACCTCACACTACGGCCTAATCAAGAGTATGAGCTCGACACAAGACAAATGTGAAATAATCAGATTAAATGTTTGAAAATGTCAAAACCACTTCAAGATATATGCAGTCTATAATCCACCTCAGAATTGTCCCAACTTTGACTTTCTGAACATCTCACATAAAACTATAGTATTAGGAGACTTCAACGCCCACTCCACCAGATGGGGCTACAAGGATACAAATATAGCTGGAAAGGAAATCGAAGACACGCTAAACAGCAACCCTCTGGAACTTATTTACAGCAATGACGATCCGGCTACATATTTGCACTACAATGGAACCAGAACAACTCCTGACTTACTCCTGGCTTCATCGAGCACACACGCCGAAAAATAATTGACGATCCTGGTTCTGGTCACAAACCAGTCATTGCTAGTATTACCATCGGCAGCAAAAGCATGTCAAGGAAAGTGCCAACTAAGCTATCATGGAACTTCAAGAAGGCTGACTGGCCTAGATTCACAAACCTTTTGGAGAATGAACTTCACACAAGTCCCCCTCAACTTCAACCAACATCCTGACAAACTTTGCAATGATATCACGAATATTATGATCAGACGTGCAAAGAAAACTATTCCCCGAGGCAAGACTAAACACTATCGAGTATTTTGGTCAAAATACCTTGAGGAACTGAGAAGAAAGCGGATCGCCCTTCGCAACACTGCTGATCAGACTGGAAGAACGGAAGACGTACAAGCCTGGAGACGACAAACAGCTGTCCTAAGGCAAGCCATCTTACAAGCTAAACGCACTTCTTTCGACAAGTTCATCTCAAGTATCAACTACCAAAGTGATAGCCAACGCACTTTCAAATTTCTGAGAAACCTNTTGGTACAGACAGTCACGGGCATCAAGTGCTTACTTTATGCAGATGATCTTGTTATATGGTATTCCGCCCCTAAGAAAAACGCTCAGGAGAGGACAGAAAGTGCTCTTCATAGTGCACTTAAACTACTAGCAAACTGGTGCGACAACAATGGAATGGTAATTAACACCGCAAAAACTGCATTCCAAACTTTTTCTTTGGCCCATCACAGCATAAACCCGCTTCTAAGGTACAAGGATACTACCCTAGAAAAAACCAATGAGTTCGCCTATCTCGGAATGACGTTTGACACAAAGCTAACGTGGAAAAGTCACATTGCTAAAATAGCAGAACGAGTCTCCAATAGACTGAATGTCCTGAAGCATCTTGTTGGTAGCGTATGGGGCTGTGCGCGCTCAACTCTAAACACCACTTACAAGATGTTTATTCACCCCTCGAGAAGGCACACAACCAAGCATTACGACTAATTACTGGAGGGATAAAATCAACACCCATTGATGCAATGCTCCTAGTTACAGGAAGCACCACAATAGGTTCCCTTATCAAAGAAAAGGCCTTGATCCTGTATGAGAAGATACTGCGCATTCCCATGGACAAGTTCTTCAGCACCTATGAGAATAGACCAAGACATCTGAAAACGCCATCTGGTCTAATACAGAAAGCCATAGAACTGAAGAAAGCGTTACAAATCGATGGTAAACCAAATAGCCTCTCTCTCCCCTGAGAGAGAAAAACAAAACAGTGGTCTTACAATGGATTCATGGTCACTGTGGCATTAAAGGCAATGAGATTGCTGACACACTTGCTAAGAAGGGGACAACGATTTTGCAATGCATGGACCGGCAGATGTCTTTCCACACTATGAAGGCCTTAATCAGGAGAGAATTCCAGAACCCAAGGCTCAACGAACTCAAAGCTCGAACAAAGGAGAAACAGTGGACAGTGGCACTCTCCAACATACCCGACTGGCCAAGAATCGAAGCCGTTGCTGGGTTCAGACTACGTACCGGACACGATTGCTTGGAAAAACACCTTCACAGATTGGGAGTATACACTCAACCCACATGCCCTCTATGTAACCTACATGAGGAAATGGAGAAGACCCACCTGATTCGGTGTCCAGCTCTAAAGACAAGGACGGAAAGCCAAAGATACTGGGAAGCAAGAAGACTGCTAATGAACTGCTATTAATTAACTGCTATAAATGTACCCCCCCCCCCTTCTTGGGGGGAGCTGAAGTCAAAGATTAAGGGCTAATGATAAATATCACAAAGCCTGCCATTTGAAATAAATAAATATTATCGATGCAAATCATTGTGTTCCAATATAATTTTTTTACTAAACTTGAAATTTGCATGTAAATTTATTGTTAATGGAGCGCTTCCTATTAAGTGAGTTTGTTTAAAAGTAGGTATTAAAAGAACCGTGCTAATTTGGTCATTGTACACAGAGAGCAAATTACCAATATGTGGAATGACATAAAGGATTCAGTAACACAAGTGTATCGCTCGATGATGACAAAAAACCCTGATTAAATTGAGATATTCTAAAAATGCCTTTTCTTTAAATTATTAGGCAAGTCAGACTTTGAATTTGTGATCAATAACCCGAGGACTTGAGTTATGTCACTATAATTGTTTCAAATTCTCACACGAAGTAAAAATAACAATTTGATCCGTGGGTGATTAGGTAAGTATTTTTAAATCAGGTTCCACCTTCCACCACAGAGAATTCAAATCGGCATCACTTATGCTTAAGCGTCGTTCATGTCGGAACCTTGAGAGATAGCAAACAGCGTTTCCATTTTTCCTTTTGAAAAAGGAGGATTATTTGAAAACGTGAATATGATGTTATTTCATTGAGCCACGTATTTTGATGCTTTTTGGTATTTGCTGTAAATATTTTATTTATTTATATCAAATGGCAGCGTTTTGGTAGTTATAATTAGCCCTTTGGTTGATTTCAGGCTTCATTGAGGGGAAGGAAAAACAAAGTGAAGAAATCGGGAGTGGGGGTGGGATAGAAGAGTGTTTCGCGGATATAAAAGAGACAGAAAGATACAAAGGCAGAGAAAAGGTAAGATGAGTACAGTGAAAGTGGTCGAATATGACATACAGTGGGGTCATGGTAGTTTGCAGTCAGAAGTCAATTGCCGGTTAATACACTTTTTTTGCCGTAAGAGTATACGGTGCCCAGGGTGAACCACGTAGAGGTATGTCTATCCCACACCACTTACTGTAAATATAAGCTCAGTCTTCCATCCAATTACCTTATTCTTATAATAAATCCTCTTAACCCACGCATTCGCTTGAGGAAAACGCGGATTAAAGACATCAATTGGCCTCGATTTGTGCTCGATAATGTCTATGGCAAGATCTCCTAGCTTTTAATGTCTCCCGAGATTAGTTACCCTACCTTAACAGTACAGAGGAAACAGACGCATAGCGAAGAACATGTTTGCTTGAGTTGTGCAATTTTTCAGACAGGGAGCTTAGTCATCATATACAATTTGGGCCGCATTGACCATGTCATGGCCTTTGATTGGTGATTGGCTGAGAAATGCAAACAGTCGTGACCTCATCTGCCTTCCAGCTTGATTAGCATCACATCCTCAAGTTTCAGAATGGTCGAACGTGCATGGACTTCTTTCCTTCAGCCATGCTAGTGTTGTGTTCCCCACAGGGATATCACCAAGGGGAGGAAATTGAATACTATTCTATTGCAAGTTCTTAAAATCCACAAAATGAAATAGGCTCTGTTAGGCACCAGAGTCATTGAAAGGGACTAAATGGCAACTTTTTTAAAAAAGAATGGTTAAAGTATAAATTTAAAAAGACTGTTAACTGGTTGCGAAATTTCATAAATAACTGTTTATTTTTATCAAATGGCAGGCGTTGTGAAAGTTATCATTAGCCCTTTAGTTGACTTCAGGCTTCACAAAGGAGAAGCAACATCAAAGTGAAAAAAGTCGAGAGGGGAAGGAACAGAAGAACTTCAAAGAAGAAGTTTGAAAAGGTAGGAAAAAGGTGGGGTGAGTACTGTGGAAGTAATCGAGTATGACATACAGTGGGGTGATGTTAGTTTGTAGTCAGAAGCCAACTGCCAGTTAATAGACTTTTTTGCCGTATGAGTATACGTTGCCCAGGGAGCACCACGAGGAGGTAAGTCTATCGCACACCCCAAAGGCGGACGCTGTGAAGGACGGGAAGCATTTCGTAAATAATAAGCATAAATAAATAGCACTATTCTTAAACACCTTTGCATTAGTACTACAATAGTCTTTTTTTGCACTAGTAGTTTCAACTTACAAAGACAACAGATTGATCGACTATTCGAATATCTTCCTAAAAAATGAAGATGTGTTCTCCCCTAAAACGGGGCCAATGACCGTAATAAGATAGGGCCCAGAAGTCGTCAAGTTGTTCGTAAAATTTCCTTGGAATTTATTGTCACGGAGTAACGATATCTGGGAAATACCAATGCGGTGCGCATTAATTGGTTCTATTCGAGTTAATTTAATATCCAGTCCAAATAATGAATCCGAGAAAATAATTTCCTAAAATTAATAAGACCAAATTCGATCATTTGAAAAATTATTCAATGAAATATAAATTATTATTATTATTATTATTGCGTAATTGAAACTTGTCTACTTCTTGCTATAAGGAAAGGGAGAGGCGGACAAGTCCATTGATCATCATCATATTCAATTTCCTAATACCGTTAATTTTCTCAATTTTTACACCATTACATATAATAGAAGCCAAACCAAACGCATCGCAAGTTCTATTCCAACTAAACAGTCACTATATTGATGGGACAATTAACAATGGCTCGACATGTCTACTTTGGACAAAACACAAATAAGTTAATTTTCCACAAAACAGCAGAAAATTGATCTTTCATCGACTTACATGAGATCCTTTAAATTATAACACATTGCCAAATTTTACTGATAGTATATTTTGAACCAACATCAAATGAGGTAGGAAATTTCTCGAGTACCTGAGCAATTACTTCTTTCAGGTTTTACTTACTGGTCTAGAAAAAATTTCGAATTTTGTTTTTTGCATATCTTCATAGTTTAACTATTCAAGAATATGTCTACGAGAGGATTTTCCAAAATTCAAATCATTTTCGGAGATATAAGTATTTTCCTGATCAGGCATTCAAATCGGTTGGGCGGCAACTAATCGAACAATAGACATAATGGATCCTGCCGACTACCTGAATCTATATTTCTTAGTGGGGTGCGCGATAGACTTACCTCCTCGTGGTGCACCCTGGACAACGTATTTTCTTACGGCAAAAAAGTCTATCAATCGGCATACGTTTTTGGCCTATTTGGGGTGTGCGATAGACTTACCTCCACGCGGTGCACCCTGGGCAACGTATACTCATACGGCAAAAAGGTCTATTAACTGGCAGTTGACTTCTGACTTCAAACTACCATCACCTCACTTTATGTCATATTCGACTACTACCACAGTACTCACATCATCTTTTTTCTACCTTCGTGTATGTCTCTTTTACGTCTCTGAAACACTGTTCTGTTCCCCCAACCAACTCGACTTTTTTCACTTTGGTATTCCATCCCCTCTGTGAAGCCTGAAGTCAACTAAAGGGCTAATGATAACTGTCAAAACGCCTGCCATTTGATATAAATAAATAAATATTTCTTAGTAAGTTCTTTTGTTCCGTTATATCTATATCTATATCTATATATATATATATTTATTTATATATTTATATTTATATATTTCACGGCAATTTACGAGTGCATCAGCAGCGAAATTGAGGAAATCAAATGAAGAAGTAATTATGGATAATCATTACGGCTACTGTTTTTGGAGTTTTTCACGCTCTTTCAACAATTTCTTTGTTTTTTTCGTGTACTATATGCAACAACGAGATTATATTTTTAGGAACGGCTCAACGCGGACTCGGGTTCAAAATTGCATTACAATGCAGTTGCAATAGTCTACGATACATTCCATCAGGTCCATTCGTTGACAAATCCTTCAAATTTTATCATCAGAAGAGTTATTGATTCAATGTGTGGGTTAAGAAACTCAAAATAATAATGAGTCTCTAAGCTCGCTGATATGGACTTTCGCTCCAAAGCATATCCATTCCGGATTTCAGATAATTGAAATTGCAAAATTTATTGCTGTGTGTATTTTTAATGAAGGCTTTATACCGATATTGAAGATGATGACGAATATGGGAGTGAAAAGTGGTCCAGAAGCGCATGCATTTGCTATCAGACGAGACAACACTCGGATTGACCGCTCCGAGATACGAGCATCTAGCGCATCAAAGGAGGCCAGAACTGCTCGAATAGAAAACAGAGACGCCGAAAATAGTTTTTTCGGAGTCGAGGAAGGTCCGATGTATGCAGCAGGAATGACAGATTGAATAAATGTAAGTTAACAATATAATTTTATGACTTAGACTGCAAAAAATTTTACTTGAAACTTTAAACGTGTTTTTCTCAAAACTGTTTTTTTGAATCTGATACCCACGATTTCTCAGATTCTGCCAACCCGATTTACTTGAAATTTTAAGAGTCTTCTTAAGGAACTTGGCTATGTCCGGAACTACGGCCATCCCCAAATTTTACTTTTTACAATTTTTAAAAAAATCGAAGAATGTTCAAATTACTGGTACAAAAATGTTTTTTTTCTTTAGACAGTCGCCATTTTGTAAAAAAATATTTCTATAACTTTTCCGTAGTTCTGGACATAGCGACATTACTGTAGATTGATAATCTTTTTTATTTTTTGATTTCAGATTGTTTGGAGAGTTGAAATCGTGGGTATGGTCATGCACCATATTTTTGCGACGCCCCACTCCATCAGCTAACTAACGGAATTTTAAATTTGTTTATTTTTTTCTTATGCTTCTAAGGTGAATAAATAATGTATGGAACAATTGATAATAAAAATATTGCTTGTTTTTTTACAGCACTTCAAAAATGACCTTAAATTCATGTCTCCAGACCAGAATACTCCCTTAAGCATCGCCACTGAAGAATATCAGCACAAAATCGCTGCACGGAAGTGCTCGAAGCCAGTTAACGGTACAAAGGCCATTTAATGGCATTAGCCCATTAATTTTGACACGATATTACTTTTCTCTCTCCCATATCAGAAAATTCCAAAAAGCAGTGCTTTGATTACTCTCTCTCTCTCGTTCCGATTACAAGGTCGACCGGTTAAGGGGTTAGGGATCATAGCCATCCAAATGATACCCTCCCCCCGCCTCCAGACATTTATCTAACATCATAACACTCAAATCAAACTGATTTGTGTACATTCAACCCAGTGGTCTAAAGCCCATAACACCTTTATTACCTCCATCATTTAATCGATAATGAAAGGAACAAAAGCACAAATAAATAGAGAATGCATTTAGTTGATTCCATAAAGTTCTTCACACCAAAAGTCTTCGTATCAATTGAAAGAGGAGGGTAGAGGGAGGCAGGAAGAGGAGTACAGGTTAACTGAAGCAACAGGGCAAGCAGGAAGTCAGCCAGCGCGAAAAGTATAGGGGTCAGTGGAAGATCACTTCGTCCCTTCTCCTTTCAATTCACTTTTCGCAGCACTGTTTAGCACCTGCAACCGTAATACTCATAGAAAGGGGTATAAAAATAGTGGGTTTTGCGTGTTTCGATGCAGATACGTCTGTGATATAGGGGAAGACGATATAGGAAAACAACAAACGTGGAACTGAGTGAGAGGGGGGGGAGGAGCGGGGTAGGATTTTCAAATAGATGGAAGGTCTGATATCGCGAGGACACAACCATAAGGAGAAGGGGAGTGTTCGCTTCAAAACCCCTTAGGGTTAGAGGAAGACAGGAGACGAGGAAGTGAGAATCAACAGAAGCCCTCTGGGAAGTAGTCGAATTCGCCGAAGAAATTCTGATCTCTGCTAGAAAGTGGAGCCCGATCACGAGCAGGTGTAAGGCAGGGCCGTTCGCGGGTGAACTCTTCGTCAAAGTTGGAGACGTCCTCTGCGGTAGACTTTAAAAAACGGCAATTAGTTAGAGCAGCTTCAAGAAATGTCCACCCAATTCTGCTAAGTCATTTTTGCAAACTTAAGAGTGATCTACACTCTACTTCATGGATAATAGTGATGAACCATATAGGCGGCAGAAATTATTCTTCAATGCCTTTCTAGCACATTTTACCTCTTACTTTGTTGTGTCAAATGCCATAGAACCTGAAGATAGCACAATTTTACTAGGCCATCTTAAGATAGTAACCTTCACAACAATCCCCAAATCTTAAACAATAACAGTGATCTAAGATACACTCGCTTTAGAGATTTATGGAACATATGCAATGGCTTGTAGGTCGATTCGTTCAAATTGCTAGAATGATTTCCAAAGATCCCTCATTACACGCGAAGTCAAAGACCGGTGATCTCCAAGACAGACCGCTGTGATACCAAAAATGGTATGTGTAAAAACAACAAATTTAAAAGTACAATGCAACTCACGATTTTAGGAACAAAAGGCGGTTTGATTTTCCTTTGCAGTAGGTCATCAAAGTTGATGCATTTAAAGAACAGTTGCTCCTTCACTTCGGCAGCATCCTTTGCTGAGGCACCCAATCGAAGAGAGACATTTCGTCGAAGCAGACGACGCATAATGAGTGTCGCCTCCATACCAAGCCTTACAGGATAGCGAACCTCGCGGTTCGTTATGCTCTCAAAGATTTCATCCTCTGAATTGCCAGGGAAAGGACACTAGAGTTGAGAAAATATTACTACTAATATCTTGTAAATAGGCAACCTAACGGTGGTTACGACATGACAAAGGATAGCACGACTAATAGTAGAAGTCAGTCGACTTACTTCCCCGACGAGCATTTCGTAGATCAGAACACCTAGGCCCCACCAATCGACAGCACGAGTATAGGAAGGTTCTAGAAGGACTTCTGGAGCAAGGAATTCGGGAGTGCCACAGAAGGTTCCCGTCTTGTCATCGGGACCCATGCCCTCTTTACAGAGGCCGAAATCCGCCAACTTCACATAGCCTTCTGTGTCCATTAGGAGATTATCCAACTTCAAATCACTGAAAATTCGAAGTAGTAGCAGGAAATTATAGATAGCCTAGATTGGTCATAATCAATTTTCCGACCTACCAATCAAACAAAATGCGAGTACATTTGGTGACCAGTTCAAATATTACTTGACGATAAACAAATATATGGCAATTTTTGAGTTGTATAATGAAACACTAGCACTGAGGCATACATTGAGCATTACAAGGTAATAGATTCATCAAGTGATGAGTTTATCAGAGACTCCTGAAAGGAAGTCTTTATCAACATTCACCTTAAGCTGAGGAGTAACACTGAGAGCCCATAAGTCAAGAAATGTGCATTCTTTGTCAGCCAAAAACAACAAATATAGCCTAGTGTAGTCGATCCAGCACCGACTAATGGCTCCTCATGCATTCATAATTATTCCCCAAGCCACCGACAAGATTGAACTTTCTGAACATTTTAAAAACACACAATCAAAAAATGCCTATAGTTAATGCTGTGAATTAGTGGCCTGACAGAAGGCAGACACTGAGGATCGGGGGCTCAAAGACACACAACTATTGGTTGATATTTATGCAAATTGGACAGTGCGTTGGAGTTTCCTACACAAGGTACCTGCTTTTCTCGCTCGTAGTGAACTTTGAATCACACCGCGCGCAGGAAATGACAAAAAATGACGCTTTAGGCGCAGTGTGACAACTTCCAAAGACGGTTCTTTGAGGGAAAAAATTAATTAAACATGGAATGAAAGTGCAAATTAGACATGAACGTAGTGATTGGAATACACCGAGCCGAAATTCGAGGCTGACAGAGGCCATACATTCGTTACAAATGTGCTAACTGCAATCTTGAAACAATCACAACAGAATGAACGCCTTAACTTAAAATTCTGCTTAAAATTTCATTAAATTTTCCTAATGGGATTTCAGTTGGTACTTCAGCTGAAAATTTAATTTCGTCTCCCCCCCCCCCCCCCCCCCCCC
>UZAE01012744.1:0-13426 GCA_900617975.1 Rodentolepis nana | reverse complement strand
CCCCCCCCCCCCCCCCACCCTTCCCTCCCTCCATTTCCCCTCTCTTACTCTCCTCTCCCCCCATCTAATGACACATGTTAGTAAAGTAAAATGTGCAAATATACCAGTAGAAGGCAGAAACTAAGGGAAAAAGGCAGATCATGTCTTGAAAGGAAAATGTGCGATAGAAGAGGAAGTTATGGACAGAAAAGAGAAGTGGAAACACAAAACAATCACTGAGCAACAACCTAGGGGACTGAATCGTGGCGTGCTGTGAATCAATTTTAGTTAAAAGACCTACCATACCTAAACTAGAGATGAGTGTTTAATCATTCAATGTGAACCATAATTAACTTGAAGAATTGCAAAGCACGAATAATGCCGACATCTCTTCAACGAGTGTATCATACAGACATATATTAGGTTGGCAACTAAGTCATTGCCGATTTCAAATAAGAAGGCAAATTCGAAATTTTTATTTAAACATATAACTTTATTCAATTAGATATTGGCCGTTCGTGTCGATGACCTTTTCCCATCGTTCTGGCAGAGTAAAAATTCCCCGTTCGTAAAATGTCTGGTCTTTGCTATTAAAAAACTGAATTAGGTGTGATCCGACATCATCTGCGTTGTTAAAAATTTTACCATTTAAAGAGTTTTGCATGGAACGAAACAAATGGTAATCTGAAGGCGCAAGGTCAGGGCTATATGGTGGGTGTGACAAAACATCCCAACCCAGTTCCAATAATTTTTGCCGAGTAACCAAAGATGTGTGGGGCCTTGCGTTATCATGATGGAAAACAACACCCTTCCGATTTGATAATGTCGGCCGCTTATCTTCAATTGCATCCTACAGTTTTTCGAGTTATTCAACATACACATTCGAATTTAGCGTTTGGTTCTGCGGCATGAGTTCAAAATACAAAATTCCTTTGTGATCCCACCAGACTGACAGCATAATCTTTTTTTGGTGAATCTCTGCTTTTCATACTGTTTGGGCTGATTGATCTTGCTTCACCCATGATCTCTTGCGAGTAACATTGTTATAAACTATCCACTTTTCGTCGCCAGTAACTAGGTTCTTCAGAAATGGATCATTCTCATTGCGTTTCAGTAGCGAATCACAGATGCTAATCCGTTGCGCCAAATGAATTTCCTTTAACTGGTGAGGGATCCATAAATCAAGTTTCTTGACATAACCAAGGGTTTTTAATCTTTTGTCAATGCATGTATGCGACACATTGAGCTTCTCTGCAATATCTCGTGTTGTGCTGTGACGATTTGAATCGATAATGGCCTTGATATGGGTTTCATCCACTTCGACTGGGCGGCCAGATCGTTGTGAATTTTTCATATACGGCACATAACTTATTTTGTGCTTGCGATGCGTTCTTGCCTTTTCGGGAGTAATACAATAAAATGTGTCGGAAGTGCACGTCCTGTTCTTCAACGAGTGCATCATACAGACATATACTTCCCAACGATCAAGGTCTTGCTCCATGCCTCTGAGTGTTAATTCCCTTCTCAGAGATATTAACCTAACTTCCCGATGCTGCGCTTTGTCACACGATGCAGATCATGATGATAGGTTACCCACAAATGGATATAGCAATAAGATCACTGCAAAGCTTGGTGAACAATACCTTGGAATGGGATGGAGGAGTTGCGATGACAATTTCTCAGTTAAGTTTTAGTAAACAATGAACCAACTTCAATAGCTTCACTTTGATGAGACAAGTGGCATTGTAGGAAAAAGCCAAATTCTGTCGCACACACCTCATGATCGCTATGACTAGGGAGGCGAACGCCCACCCAAAAAATCAGCACCCAATGCACCCAACGGAATGGAAATAAGCAAGGGGTCTCTTCAATAAACCGAAGGCTAGTAAAATTGTGCAGTATAAACAGACATCATAATATCAGAATTATAATACAAGAAGATTTGCATCCCAATACTATTTGACTTCAAGTCAGCACATCTTGAAAGGTTGAAATTGCTGCGAATTTAAAGCAGCAAGATGTTGGCACAGGACATACTGCAAAAGCATAATGAAAAACTGCAAGCAACATTACATTCACCCTGTGCGGGCAAAAATAGTAGGTAGCATGACAGCTTAGATGCCAAAATGTCTCACCCCAACACCACTTACGAGGTCATTACACGAAGGCAAGTAGCTTTAGCATAAGATATAAACGTCAATCAGGGAGAGCCTTTTCTGGAGTGATAAAGCAATGCAACAGACGGAACAGACAATTCGGACAGCATATTCAGTAGCCTCATCTACTCTCAGGAAATAGAGATTGGTGAGAACTAAATGTGACCGGAGAATAGAAACTCTAAGGCGAATAGGCACATTTGCAAAGAATTGAAAGTATATATATGCATATATATATCTGGCACATATTTTGAGCCAAATAAGGTGCAAAAACATAGTTAATTGCATGATACAATTCAAACAATACATTTCCCTCAATTGTTGTTATTAATGAAAATACTTGAAAAGAGGAGATTAATCTAAAGCCGATTTAGAACAGCATAGCATAGATTGTCAAAAATGTCTCCGACTATTTTGGCAAAATATAGTCAAAAAGTTAATCAAATAACTACCACAGATTGGCACACTATTGTCAAAGTGTCAAATTGCGAAATTGCAAAATACCTGGTTTGTCAGGAAGTGCGAAACCTAGATTAACCGAATGAACTTCCGTCACAAATAATTCAAACTCCAAACCATTTAATAAGGACAAGAGCCAGTTCCAACAATTTCAAGAGAAATACGGTTTATTCTAGCAACATGGACTTCATAGACGTCCAAAGAAAGTTCAAGCACCATGAATCAAGATGTTTCTTTCCAATGAAGCCAAGTTTGTAGGTTATGGGAAAAAGATATGCTTTGTGGAAAATTCTTCTAGCAAGATGCATCTGCAACTGTATACACTGCGAATTATCAGTGCCATTACTAAAGATAGGAACAGTCGCGGCGCTTCGTCTTAGAAAGCTACCTGTAGTAGAACCAATAAGTGGACAACAGCTACACATTTCTCTATTCGTCCCAGTTTTGTGGAGTTGCCCAATAAAGATGAATGAGCAGGCTCAAAAGAAGATCGGTCTCAAAATTAAAAAAAAGCATAGAAAAGTTGATAAAAAAGTGTACTATAACGTGGGTAACTAGCTCATCAGATGATAATATCTGCAAAAGTACAACTCCTAGACCGCGTGAGACTGATGCCAGAATAGAAGTAAAGTTAAATTAATATCCAGAGGTAAGTTCGTTATAATCCTGAATTGTTGTCAAATTGAAGATTGAATCACGTAGGAATTCACATAATTGGGTCCAAATTATATTCTTGATTCTAATTCTGGATAAGATGGACGATATAGTACCTATAACTTAACCAACCACCTGCTCAAAACATATCGTATGAAGAAGATTAACTTCTGGATCACATGAAATTACGTTAAATATCCATTTATATTAAATGGCAGGCTTTGTGATAGTTGTCATTAGCCCTTTAGTTCACTTCGGGCTTCACAGAGGGGAGGAGCATCAAGGTAGTAAAAAGCCGAGAAAGGGGACAGAAGAGTGATTGACAGATGCCAAACGCAGACACTGAGGAAGCGAAAAAGGTAAGGTGAGTACTGTGAAAGTGGACGAATTACATTCAATGTAGTTATCGGGATAGTGACAAGCAGAATACGCGTTAAAGCTCAGTAAGGTAACAATAATAAAGCATAAACTTAATTGGACACTATTAATAAATAATTTCACTAATATTAGAATATCATTGAGTTTGATGGGAGGAGTCAAAAACAAGAGAGCATATTGTAATGCCCCCCAACTACCCATCAAATAGATAAAAATTAATACCACAATGCTATTTCTTCATTCGCACATACAAAAATGAAAATGAGCACTCACCGATAGATAATCTGTTTTGAATGGAGAAATTCAAGGCCAAGAACAACACAGCCAGCATAGAAGGCGGCGCGGTATTCAGTAAAGACGCTTTCTTGAATATGCAACATTAAATCACCACCTGGTGCATAGTCCATCACAAACACAACGTGTTCCTACAATCAAATAAAAGACAACCAATTAGAAATCAAGTAACTTAATATGTAGAGATAAGTCTTGAGTGCAAAGCTGAATTACAGGGGACTGGAAACAGGCGACCAGGTTGACAAGGAATGGATGTCGAGCTTCAGTGATAGTCTGAAAGATGCGCTTTTCTGATATCAGGCTCTCAATCTCATTTCGGAAGAGAATCTCAGCCTTTTTGAGGGTCTTTAGTGCATAGTACTTCCTTGTCTTCTTAGATTCTGCTAGCAGAACCTTACCAAAGTGACCGCGACCCAACACGGCAACAAATCGGAATTCATCCAGTGACAGACGCTCCGTCGGGATATCTGGAAAAGTAGAGGATAGAAATAAGCATCGAGGTGGGGAAGAATTTCATGAAAAAATTCCTTCGATAAAGCTAGCCTATTTGTTAATTGAAGCAAACCTTGTTTCTCCTCTTTATCTTCTTCATCTTGTATACTGGAACTTACTAGGATTGAAAAATAGGAAGGAAAGGAGGTCAAATTCAAGGCTATACAGGCATCTGAAAACACATATGAACGCACAGAGAGAACTGACAACCTAAGCATACCAGAGCGTAAACCACAGCAGAAAAGCAATAACGAACCAAAGAGTTCATTCAAGATAGTCTCTGAACCTAAACCAACCTAGGCTAGTATATGAAACTAAAAAGTGACATTTCAAAGTCCAAGCAACTGACCAGAGCGATGAGGTGGAATGATAGGTTCTTCGTAGTCTGATCCAAAAGAATCTCGGCTTTTACAAATTGGTTTTTGAATCACATCATCGTCTCCTCCGCGAGATGAAACAGATTCAACAGACTCTAAAACAGGCGATTTCTCCTTCGCCTTCTCTGCTAGATTATCGATTTCAGTTTGATTGGCATAGTCACCAGATGATTCAGCAGCTGCGGCGACGGCAGTAGCATTTTTAATGCTATCAATATGGGAAGCAGGTATTTGAAGGGGTCTTTTCTGCTTTTCGTGTAAAAAGGCCTCATCTGCGACGGCGAAGTCATCGTAATCGTAGTTCTCGGTGCTTATAGTAGGAGGTCGAGGGGGTTTGCTGTCTGCAGCGGTGCCACCAGCGACAGATGAAGGTGGAAGAGGTCTGGCTACACTGAAAGGAGCTGTTGCATATTTTGAGGAAGTTGTATCAACAAGATCTCCTGTGGAAGACGACTGGAAAGAATCGAAAAGGGAGATTAAATAGCACTGAAGCCAAAACAGGAAGATAAGTTAAGGTGTGAGAAAGCATAAATGGCGAAAATTAGTAGTGAACCTGCTTCATAGAACGAGTGGAAGGAAAAAATAGTAACCACATGAGCTTGAATTATTCCAAAAGAAAAGAAACTTGTCAAGGCTGAAAAAAACTGACTATTGTGAGGGGGGGGGGGGGAAGGCAGGCATAGAAATCAAACTAAATGCAAAAGGAGATGATTAGAATAAGGTTAACCATCATGATTGACAAATGTGGAAGCAGATGGTGTTATTGTAAAACCGCTCAAATAAAATAGAAGAATAAAAATAATAATAACATGGTTGCAGAGATTGCTCAGGCATTCTAATCACACTTGATCAAGATTATGAATAATCACGTTTAGAACTGCCTGCTAACAAGAATCCGCAGTAGAATACAGAACTCGATGAAGTTACGATAAAAATTTGTGGCTGAGAAACGTCAAATTCAACTATTAACAAAACTGCATGATGCCTTAATTTTCTCCAAGAAGTGGGGACAAAATAAATTATCCAAAAGAGTTATTTCCGTTACTAGGAAATCAACAACTCGGTAACTAGGAAGTTGGAAGAAAAGTCTCCTCCATTCGACCTTTTGCATTCGAACAACTCTGGTTTAAGCATTTATTCCGACTTCATGAAATTAGAACTAGTTTTAAAATTGCCAATCCAGAAGGTACTTCCTCCACGAAGATTACAATCAAGTGCTAATCTCGCCTAAAATGCAGTTTAAAACAAGCGTCCAATTGAACCAAATACTGCCAGGCTTCTCAAGTTTCTACAGACAAAGGCGTAACAATTACGACTGAAACCCTGTCGCGCGTTACAATCTTCAAGAATCACTCTTCTCTTCCTCCAGTGATTGCTATATTAAAAGCTTTGTCTTCACACAGCCAAATTCCCCCTTTGACACTTGCACTTAATTACTTAACTCCAAATTCGGCCACATCACATTCAGAAGATTAATTGATAGCAGTGGAATGGAAGTTGATCAAGTAGGAAATCCTTTATCTAGGCCCAAGATTTTGTATTTCCTCATTAATTGATTAAGCTGGATGGGAATGACTGAAAGTGACTTCAATTACACGAAAATTTGGTGAACAAATTTAGTCTAGAAGTTGGTAAAGGACTAATTAGTTCGAAACCTGGCACATATTTTATAAAAAAACTTTAATCGGCAACGTCTAATGAGTATAATTATTCATCCCTCACATTTGAACCACATTGTACTTTAACGATCCTAAGTACAAAATTATTAAAGCATTGGGACAATTATTGCACCGCTGGCGAATAGACTCTGAATTCAAGAGGACTACTATTTGTGTTAGTCAAGATGTGAAGCACGATAACAAAGAGACGGGGTAAAAGGTCGCTAATTAGCTTATTTCCATGAGTAGGTGATAAGATGCAGCAAATCGAATAACACTTCTACGATGCCACCGGGTAATTAGAGTAGCTGCATTATTCAACCAACTAATTGTGATCTACCTTTCTAGTGGCACTACCACCTTACCTGAAAAAGAAGCCGCAATTATAGTCCGAGGTGATCCATTAAGTCTTTACGAGATACATTTGAACTCCGATGAACATCTGCGCCCTTCTCTCTGGAGCTGTTCGCATCCAGACACTTGTTTTACCCTTTTCATTTAATCAATTCCAGATGAACACCTTTGACCTTACTGCATCTTTACTCCACTGGCTTTATTTTCCTTTCAAACTCAAACGCATGCTACAAATCGGGTGCTAGTGGGGCGTCAGAATTTGTGTATTTTTACGGGTAGGTACAATACTGACACAAGTTAGTGAAGAGACTAAGCCTACTCCCTCCTATCACCTCAATTTCCTGGTTTCAGCAACACTCCACGCGAATCTGGAAGGACTAAACCAGGGGACACAGAACAAGAGTAGGAGTCAAGTGAAAAAGTAGGAGCAATTACATGCCTGAGAGGAAGTACTGAAGTTAATACTAGACGACGAAATAGTGAACCACAGACAAAAAGCCAATAGCTAATTGACAATTGAATTCTCCGGCTACCTAAGCGTGCGTCCAATCAATTCTACATAATCAGACTAAATTTCAGTCTACCACCACCAAGTCAATTTTCTTTCGAGCACATTTTAAATCTCCTTTTTGATGAATGAATGGGTTGACGAGGCTCCCCAATACAAGATATAGCCACAGTCTCTATCTGATCTCACCTCGAAATGGAAAAGTTCATTAAATGCCATTAAGAAATAGTTCATCTATTTTTGGACATTCAGCGACGGTAACCTCAGAAAAAACTTAGATGCTCATTAGCCAATCTTTATTAATTTAGAAAGGCGGAGGATGCTATGAAGCCCTCAATAGTATCCAATATGGAAGACAAAGTCTAGTATTCATTAGTGCGAAAATGCGACAGAACCGATCTTGAGGCTCTTGATCCTAATGGTAAAGCGACATCCCACAAATTGAGTAAGATAAAATGATCCTATAAAACAAAAGCATAAACTCAAATCGGAAACATAGCATAATGTCAGGATAGCGGAATTTTGATCAAACTATATCATCACCAATGAAACAATGGGGAACAGGGTTAGAGAGCGCCACGATCCCTCACATACCCGAGTCTTGTTACAATAAGAGGGAGTGTTGAATCTGGTGACAAGAGCACTAGCTGAAGCTTTTTCAGCTAGCGTCTTTTGGTGAGATTTGGAAGAAGAGGAATTCAATATCGCCGAAGGTAACATTGAACGGATGTTTGCAGGAGTCATTATTGGTGGACTCTGTTAATGTTTGATAGAGGCAAAAGATGTTAAGCACCTTCAAAGGAAGGAAAATTGGAAAATATGGAATAATTTCAAACAAGTAAAACTCAACTCAACACCAAATAGGAATACGACCGTCAAATTGTTAATACTATTTTATCTAAGTGAAATAATACTTGCCAATTCCGAACTGAATTTGGTCTGGTTTCAAACTAAACGAAAAGATTAACATAACCCCGTTCAACTTTCCTCGCGGTAATTAATGTTACCTAGCCACCATGGCCGTACAATAGTATAATTGAGCCTGAATTCCGTTTCAACTCTCTTGCTGATTAAGACTATTATGCATAAGGCTGTATCGTCGAAATAGTATTCAAATGATCCAAGAAGTAACGGAGGATTTGTATAGAGAATTTAGCATATTTCAGAGCGGAGACGTATGTAACGCGAAATTGCGTGAGAGGTTTAACCGAGAAAGTGTCAATAGAAGTGGGGGGGGGACTAGGAGAAGTGACGGATTCTGAAATGTGGCCTAACGTTCCTAATGATCTGATGATGACAGTATATAGTGTCATCTTAAATATAAATGAACGGGTAAAATAGATAGGATATCATCCGCAAAAGTTGATAAAAATAAATAAATAAATAATGCAAATGGAAACCACAGTGGCATACATTTAATGAGAAATATGATCAACCGAAGTGCCGAATGACCACCTATTGAAGAGCTACTAAAACATTTCACTGCCAAAAGTAAGCATTGAGAGACATATAATCAAGGGCTCGTCAGAGCGACTTTATTAATTTGATAATTCCCCCAAATGGCATGCGTGTAAGTTCAACAAAAAAAACTATAATAATCAATAACTGAAACTCAGATAAAAGGGTGATTTACCCACGATCTGAGAGGGAAAGAGTAAGACAATACGAATCATTTGAATCATGAATTGGCTAGTTCATGAACGCTGTGGGGTAAGAAACAGCCTACTCCAAAGAAATCACAGTACAGACAATAAAGCAAATTGGTATGGCTGGTGCATTGAGCGTAGCTGCGCGTGTGTGGGTGTGTATAAAGTCTAAGAGAGGCATTAACGAAGAGTTGAGAGAGAGGGAGAAAGAGGTGGGATAAAAAGGAGGAGGAGGAGGAGGAGGAGGAGACGAAAACTACAAACGTACTTTATGTTTCTTTATGCGCCCCTTACTGCTCATAAACGAGCGCCGAATCCAAGACATTGGGTCTAACTATATGGAGTGAAATAGTAGGAAATAAAGTAGAAATTTGAGAGAGTTATGAACAACTAATCAATTATTTTTGATAGGGCTGATTAAATTACTAGATAAATAAGCTCCATATCCTTCCAAAAAAGCAAATTAGTCGCCCTTTAGATGGTCGGGAGAGGGTGGGGTACTGATAAAAGCTTTGACCTTTAAAAGGTAAATGTACTTTAAGATGCAATGATCGTTTGCTAAATTGGGTTATTAGGCCTGAATCAGTGTACACAACCACCACCATTCTGTCCCCAACTGTTGTAAAAAAAACAGAGAAATTGGCCTTCTGTCAATGCGTGCATGCGCGCATATCAAAGTACCATAGAACTAAAGGAAGATAGCAAGTTATCTTGATTAGATCGATATCGCTTGCTCTTGATCATTGTTGAAACCAATACTTATGGTACTCACTATTCGCGAGTTTTTAGCCACAATAGCTTTGCGCTGCCGACATATGATCTGGCGTATTTCACGATCAAGCTTACACTTATATTACGGTTCGATTGATCAGACTGTTTCAAGAGAAAAAGGCTGCATGCCAACTACCACACTTATATTTATCCTCTCAAATATGAGGATCCAATTAATACCTATAATAGAACGCTGTTTATTCCCCCCTTCTGAAATTATGGTGCTCGAACTATCGCAAGTTGGTGTTGTTTATTCAATGATTACTTCTGCATTCCGATTCAACGTGAATAAACAAATGCAAGTAGTGTTAAGTAAAAGCCACAATAATTAGCGACCCTCTGATGGGAGTTTAGCCGTCAATTGATTATTGGTTAATGGCTTATAATTTTTTTTTGAAAACTCAGTTAGCAGTAGGGGAAGTCCTAACAGTGATTTTGAGAAGTAGATGGAGCAATTGAAAGCTGCAGGAGGTAGATTAGAGAAGACTTGTTAGAGATTCTTACCTGCGAAATTCCAGAGAGAAGAGAAGAAGTCTTATTTCTTGCTCTATTATCACAGATGGGTGAGTTGGCTTTGATATAGCGTCCCTCCTTCTCATTCATGGCGATAAACCCGTGGACAGGTGCTCCATTCATCTCAATGGTGACTGGAGATGATGACGCGGTGTGTCCCGTATTGACACTGGGTGTAGCAGTAGGTTGAGGCGTGGTCGATCGACCCCCAAAGTGCGTTCGAACCCATTGCTGGAGGGTAATGTTAGACTCGTTGAAACGTGGAAGATTACGACCTGAGGGAGGAGAAGGGAGGTGGAAATAAATGCAATTAAATAAGGTGCATTTAGTGTTAATGGAATTACTATTAAATTGACTACAGCTATGAAAAAATTGAATTACCACTTGGGGCCTCCAAACTTGAATAATGGTCTCTCTAAAAACGTAGACCACACTTTTCAACTTTAGGCAAGAAGTTCCATCAAAACAATTAACAAGGAAATCCAATTTTGCCCCAAACCATATTTTCATCCATTGCAAAAAATGTTTTAAAGAGAAAATGAGCTGAAGGTTGATTGCAAACAAAGCACCTAGCCCGCCAAATCCACAGCTACCGGATAGTGTGGCTCCCCAAAGGCAGCTCTTACAATCATCTGCTGCCAGCCAGCAACCACATTCAGATCATTCAGCACTTTTTTTCTTATTTCAGGGCTAAAGAAAAACTGCATTTCGATCTATCTTCTCCATCTCCTCTAAACTCAAACCTTACTGAGTCCTCGGCATTTCAACTCCATAATTCAAATTCGACATTAATCGAGGGCTCTTGAAGGTCATTCCACACAAATAACCAACAAGACTCCTGACCTAACGAAAAGCATATATGCGCGCGCATTGCTTGGTCGATTAGTCATTCCGTAAGGAAATGGAATTTGCATGCGCAGGTAAGCTTAGCGCTGTCTGGTGGGGACAAATTTGTTCTAACGAAAAGAAGAGGGGGAAACAGAAAAAGAGGAATGCAAATCTTCCGTCCTTCGAATATCCTAGGGGAGGGAAATTCATACAGCCATCTGAAATTGCAATTAAAAATTGAAATTGAAGCATAGAGGAAGATTTGTCCGAAACTTTTCGAAATCAATGAAATAACACAACTATTCCATACTGGATGTAGGCGTATTCAGGTTAATATGAATTTGTTAAATACAAAAATAAGAACACACTGGGATACAGCAATTAAGGTGCAAAATGTTAATTAAATTAACTCACTCTCCGTTTCTATAAAACAAATAAGAAAGACAAGTGGATAGAGCCAAATATGCAGAGTACAAGTGGAGTTAGATGAGAGAGAGAGAGAGAGAGAGAGTTGTGAATGATGGAGGACTTACCCTTATGACGGGAGATGCGACGCTGTCGTTTGAGTCCACGTGGGGCTTGCATAAGCGGGTCGGTGAAAGTGAGCTGTAGGTTGACATAACCCTGAGGTAGGACTGGAAGACGCAGTTTCGGTTTACTGTCTAACAGGTCATGCAAACGCACAAATCTAAAAGGAATCAAGAAAGAGGCAGTAAATCACAGCCCAGCTAACATTCTAATTTACAGCTGACTCAACAGCATAAACTGTTCATTCGCCATCCGTAAATAGTGCCGCATTCATAAACAACCTATTCCCGCGTCTTAGTTCACAGAACTTTGAATACAATAATAATCACTGAGAATAGAAGTAAAGTGATTATAAACAATTCAATAAACACAATAAGTCAAATATAGGCAGATTCATAAATTCAATTGAAATTCAACCGGATGCGATTACAATTTCTGTGGAATCTAGAAACCAGCGTCTCGTCATATGAATAAATGCGCGGCCCATATTCATTCTAACAATTGCAATAAACATAATAAAGAATGGACGTGATCTCTCAACAATATATCTGAAATGTGAGCCACCATTCACTTTACTTCGACATACAAAGCTTCTCTCCGCTTTACGTTCGATGCAACCTTCCTACTTCCACACAATCCAATTCTACTGTTTGCCTGAACTCTGTTTCCTCTCTGTCTTGCCTATCGTTTTACATTTAATCGATTGGACGCCTACTGTAGACGCCAACCCCCCCCCCCCACCACACACACACACACACACACACACACACACACACGTTTTAACGCCATCCCAACTGTCTCCGATTCGCTTTTTATTAGAAAGAACAATTAAAGTATCACTTTTGTCATTTACTTAGGTGGCTCTATTGAAATATTCTCGATGCCTAAAGCTTTCATTTTGGCCTTAACATTTGCCTTTGACTTGCAATCCCGTCTCCTCTGTTATTCCTAATCCCACACAATTGCATTCTACTTGATATGTTTTTGTTTGTCACGACTACGTTTCATTCTTGCATCCCTACTTTGCTATGAGAATCAGAAATGTCTAACAAAGCCTATATATTCTCTACTCGTGAGTCTATACCTTAACTTTAACAAATAGTAACAATTTAACACCAAATTTGGATATTGCAACGGCAGAAATTAGCTAGTGCCAATTGTCATCGAGATATTAGAAGAGACACTCGTGTCAAGACGACAGACAAAACAAAAATATGACACGCAATGAAAGCAGAGCTGTGCAAAGAGACCTCCAACAGTTAAGAATTTATTTCTTTAGCATTAAAATTTATAATAATTGCAAAATTAGACTTACTGAACAGCAGCCATAACACAATCGGAGTCATCGGTGCTTTTCCCATTGTTACCTCCTCCACCAGTGCAACTTGCATCGCCAGTAGCGTAAATTGGGAAAACACGACGCCAAAAGACCTGGATCAGGAGTTCACGAGCCTGGGAGACAGTGATGGAGAACTCCGTGTCCCAGCAATTGGAAGATGGAGATCGCCAAGGGGACTGCCACTTCTTATCTATGTTATCCACTTTTAGACAACAGCTGACTTCGACTGATTGGAAGAAAAATAAGATATCAATTAGACCGATTTCGCAAATAAATAAAAAAGACAAGTAATGCAATTGATTCAGAGAGACATTCTTTAAAATTTGTGATAGCAAAGAATAATGCACACAGCCTTTAGATGAAAAAGTAGAGACTAATATGGATATGAAGAAAATCTGGCATTGTCAGGACGAAACAAAACCCAGATCTAGTCACAGTCCATAGTTAACTCATCAAAGTTGACGACACCACAACAGAGGAGGGGGGGGGGAG
>UZAE01012743.1:3180-32648 GCA_900617975.1 Rodentolepis nana | reverse complement strand
CTAAATTTGTGAACAGGCTTTAGAGGTCGTAGCATAAATTTAATTGAGCCTCTAACGTGATTAGTTGAACTGCCACCAATTATCCATTGGATAAGTTTGGCCTTGAATGAGTTAAGTCATTGGTTGTTGCTCGAATAGATGCTTTACTTCGATTTTGTAATTTTTCCTACTTCAATGTTCTCTGAATAGTATAGTGATAATTCAAATTTCTTTAGACCTCCTTTATACCCATTTACCTCACTATTGCGGATTCAACTTGTTCATCAGAGCGTTCTGTAGAATTTATTGAAAGTTTATTTATATCAAATGGCGGACGTTTTGATAGTTATCATTAGCCTTTAGCTGACTTCAGGCTTCACAGAGGGGAAGGAACATCAAAGTGATAAAAGTCGAGAGGGGGGAGGAACAGAAGAGCGTTTCAAAGATGTAAAAGAGACAGACACAAAGGTAGAAAAAAGGTGAGGTGAGTACTGTGAAATGATCGAATATGACATGGAGTCAGGTCATGGTAGTTCGGAATCAGAAGTCAATTGCCGGTTAATAGACCTTTTTGCCGTATGATTATACGTTGCTCAGGGTACACCATGTAGAGGTAGGTCTATCGCACACTCCGCACTTATTGAAAGTACTTTCCTTCAGATTGTTTGATGCGTAAATGACAGTGAAAAAGAACAATCAATCACTCTTCGTTTTTCCTAAAAATCTGAATGCTTGTCCCCTTTGAATCACAGTGCACAAGCAAAAATATTATTTTATTTGTTAATTGCAAAGTAAAGAAATCGCAATTTTTTAAAACGAAGAATTAGCTGACACCGTAGAAACAATTCAAATAAGATCCAAAGTTGGGCGGGGGACAGATGTGAAAAATAGAGACGAAGACGGCAAGAAAGTCCCTCCTCATCCACTTTGATAGACAATAAAAAGACTATTTTTAGGTTTTCGACTACGAAGGAATTCGGAAATTTGAAAATCCCTTCCATTCATTACATTTCCTTCAAAGTAAAATACCAATAAGTCAATTCCAAAAGAATGGAATCTCTAAAGATCAGTGAAACCCAACTGCGAAAGTACCAAACATAACTTGAATCTACAAAGCAAATGATGGCCTTTTAAGTAATCAATTGCGGAATGCGACTTATTCGAAAATATTCAGGGAATGACCCACATTTCTAATGGATTTCATGGGTGATAAAGCAGCTTCAATAGAGCTGTTACTCTTCAGTTGGTGTGCGCAAGGACAAGGAGCTTAGTCATTGTATTAATGTGGCGGATTTGATAAAACAAGCGAGGACTATTGATTGGCTGTGTGTTCTCGCACGCACGACCCACTGACTCCCTAAGCGGAGTTGCACGTCCGCACCTTCAAGCCAGTCTGAGTGTGCGCGAGATTACTTGTCCTTCAGTGACAACATTGTGTGCTTCATAAGCCAAAATAATGCTTTTATTTAAGTTACATTAGAGCTTAGTGAGTGAACCAATAAATACTTCTACAAATTTATTTAGTCTTATTATCGACCTTATAGAAACAAAACACAGAGGTCAAATTGAGACATTTGTGATTGGTCACTACGATTGGCATGCTTTAATAGTTCTCATCTCATTCATAATCCTACTGAAGACCAATCCAGGAAATTTGAAATTCTACCATGAATTTGCATTTTGTGAGCAAATGTTGGTTGAAATTTTTCAGTTTTAGCCAGTATTAACAGTGATGGGAATCCGGCCAAAAGGCCAACTTCATCTTCCATCATAATTAAGGCACGTGAGTGGGCTTGATGAAACGGGTGAAAGTTATTCATCACGTTTTTCACTAAATAAAAAATTAAGTGGACACAATCGTGCATTCATTCAATTTGTTCTGCTCAAATTTTTCCTAACGTTAAAGTAAAATACTCAATCCAAAAAATATAAGCTATTATCACTATACCTATAGTCATTTTAAATTTTCTTGGTGCAATTGGATACACTTATCTATTTTTAATAGACAATGCTTAGTCAGAACAAATTTAGGAAAAAAACAAAGTAAAATTGAGCCCGTCACAAATTGCCGACCAAATTACATACAGAAAAAATGTGTTCCTTTTTCTTCAACAATGGAAGTGTACTAATTAATGTTAAAAATAGGTTAAATGTGAAAGCCAGGAAGAAAAGTAGAAGTTATTTGAAAAAAATTATTTTGATTGTGTAAAAGGCTCTCGTTTCTTTTCCATTTATTTCACGTGGGAATTAACAACTACTTATAATGACTCTTAAGTAGACTCTAGAATCGAATAAATCTGGAGTATTCGTACATTTTTCAGAAAGGGCAATGTAAGAACCCTACCTCAATGGCACATATATTTTATTCTTGCTACTGAATACCTATTTAAGTATCTTACCATGGTCCGAATATCAGCACCATGTCATTGGATAATATTAGACATTTTGTTAATTAAATATTGATTAATGAGTTAGTAGTTCACTTGAGTTCGTTTTCCTCGCATTAAAAGTGCATTTATAAACAATTTTCCAGTGTGGGTTCAGTACAGCTTTGTTTGAGATAATTTGGGTATAAGGAGAGTAAATTGTGAAGAAAGAACGTGTGAAAAACGTTTGACAGCCTTTAGCCATTAACTAGTCCAACCCAAGCTGCACAATTTGCATTTCACTTAGAAAACTAGCATAGTTTTCACTCTACAAAAAAAACTAATAATTATATGCGCAACAGGGTATAGGAAACCTCTGGAGTAATTGCATATATATATATTTTCAATATGTACACCTAACTACCATGTCCCCTCAAATTTATGTCTCCAAATGAATCAGTTTCGTTTTCCAACGTTGATTGTGAAAAATCAGCTCTTTCAATGTAATATGAAAAAGCGATAGTGATTAACTGGACCAAACTTTGTCGACCAGAATGATTTTTCAGCACAATAAAACAATCGGAAAGTATGGGACGAATTGGTTTGGAGGCTAAGAGAATAATGTTTTAGACTAATGTGTGAACACCAGTATGTAATGAGAGCGCGGGCAGTCATGCGAAAGGACGTAGAAAATCGTTTACGACATCAAAACCTAACTTCTCAAACTACCCCCTCCCCCCCCCCCCCCCCCCCCCTCCTCTTTTCATTGACCGATAGGCTAGTTGTACGTAAAATTGCCCTACCCCCTAAAAAGGGTTTTCAGATTGCCAAATGCCAATAGCAACGTTTAAAAACCAGATGAAGTAGTGTAAAAATATGACCCACCACTACCGAGGCATGTGAGCGAACCTAAGTTCACGTGATTTAAGAAACTACTTGTGAAGGCACAGGTAGGATTCAACTGCCAATAGGGAAGTATTCTGCATATCTCTACAGACAACGACAGAAATCCAAAATTACTAGGATTCCGGAAGTCAACCAATAGGCTAATGATATGTATATATATGTGTGTCAGCTCATGCCAATGATGTCAAACTTTGATTCAGCTAAAGGGTATATATTCATACGCCAGTAGCACTGATAGTTAACCTATTAATTTATTTAATGAGAAATAACTGAGTCAATTTTCTAAATGGAATCGAACTATTAACTGATTTACCATTAAACATACATTCATCTGCGGAAAAAGTAGTAGATGGAATTCGTTATTTTGAAGGAATTTGTGATTGGTTCTTGTGGCGACCAGTCACAAATATTTAGGATATGACATAAAAGGACGAATTGGAAAGTGAGAGTCGCCTGCTTTTCGCGCAAATATGCAAAGATAAGAATGAATCAAATAGAATTTTTTAATAGTTAGTAGGAAAAGAGTGTCATTTCTTGAATCTGAAAATGAAGGTACAATTTTGTCAGTAACAAACGATATCTTGTTGCGTTTACTCACTTTTGCTTGTTTTTTTGGCATATATATATATATATATTCAAATGCTGTTTAGTTTACTCAGTTACTGTCCTGGAAACAAATGGATGGCAAACAACACAGTTAAAAATCGTAGGGCCAACAGCAATAAACAACTTCGGTCTTGGATTGCGTATAGGCCCTTGCCAACTTAGTGCTGCAATTTACAGCGGTTTGCAAAATAAAAAGATAATACCATATTTTAGAAATGGCAATTAGGATCACCCTGGGAAAAACATCAAATGGGAACAATTGGTTACCTCTATATCGAGGTAATGAATAGAATTCAGGAATTGTAGAAGGTTTCTATAAGGGTTCTACTACCGTGTTTGTCAAGGACTTTGTAAGGCTCTTATTAGTAAACATGAGAGCGATAGTGGCTAATTTAAACGATGATTAATACTAGTGTTGAATTTCAATCTGATGCACAGTGAAGTCGGTACAAGGCCAATTGTGTGAGCAATTAAAATGATTAATCAGAACCTATATAAGTTGCGTAATTGTACAATGTTAGGTTAGACTGCCAAAATGGGGCGTTTCGATTTGCTCTAATTTAGAGGAAATGATACACTTCCTCTCATTATTGTCAAAATCTACTTAAATATTGAAAATGGCTTTTTAACTCAAAATTTAAAATGAGTACTGTGGAAGTGGTCGAATACAGAGAAAAGGTAAGATGAGTACTGTTGAAGTGGTCGAATTTAAGAAAAAAGGTGAGGTGAGTACTGTGAAATGGTCGAATATGGACAAAGGTGAGGTGAGTACTGTAAAAATAGTCGAATATGATATAAGTGGGGTCATGGTAGTTTGAAGTCAGAAGTCAACTGCCGATCAATAGACTTTTTGCAAGTCAGAAGTCAACTGCCGATCAATAGACTTTTTTGTCTTTGAAGTCAGAAGTCAACTACCGGTTAATAGACTTTTTTGCCGTATGAATATACATAGCCCAGGATGCCCCATGTGGAGGTAAGTCTATCGCACACCCCAAACGTTGAACATATATTTGCTTTGGCTAAACTCCAGCAATCTCATAGAGTGAAATTGCTCTCAAAATCAGATAATCTACCTTAAAAATATCGAGGACACAGCGTTTGCTGCGAATAGCATTAACTCTGGTCGCATGACGCTGCCACGAAAATTAATCAATAAATTGTAATTAAGAGTGCACTTATAGTGCGATAACCATTGATTCCCAGAGTTTACGTAGAAGAATTGGCTCTCTATCAAGTCTGCTTTTCAAGTTTTCATACAAGTGAGATATCAATTTCGCTGTAGACCAGAAGTTTGCAATTTGTGGGATTCCCGATATGTGAATTGGAGATTTTTAGCTGAGTAAATTTTTATTAAGGTAAACTTTTTAAGTTCTTATCGCTTCCATTGCACACGTCTTGGAATTGTCGTAGAGGGGATCACTAAATACCAACAGGTTGTATTATAGGTGGACATCACTTACAACCGACTCCCTTCCACTCCAAGGATTAAACCAATGGCTGGTGTGGAGAAAGGAATGTAGTTATTTATTTATATGATAGCTTTCATTAGTCCTTTAGATCACTTCTGGCTTCACAAGGGGTAGGAATATCAAAGTCACAAAAAGTGGAGAGGGAAGAGGGACAGGTGAGTTATTCACAGATTTTAAAGAGACTAACAGACACAGAGGTAGAGAAAAAGGCCAGGTGAGGTGAATACTATGGAATTGATGGAATATGACAAGTAGTGGGGGCATTTTAGTTTGAAGTCAGAGGTCAACTGCCGGTTTATAGACTTTTTTGCCATGTGAGCATACACTGACCTGGATGAACCACGTGAAGGTAAGTCTATCGCGCACTCCGGAATATATATGTATATATATACGTGTTTCACTCAGAAGTGAAATGATGATATGTTTCAATTGGTCAATTACTAAATCCTAAAAATGGCTTAGATTACTTAACATACCCAGTAACTGACATCACAGATTACAAAACTCAAACAATTAAGGTAAAGTATGATTTTACTTCAGAAGAGCATTTTAAATTGAGTTTGATTTGAGCAAAATAATTATCGTTCCAATTATTAACTAGGGAGTACATTGGTGGCACGGTAAAGCCAACGGATAGACGCACGATTGCCTATGAGCATGCGTAACGTAGGAGTGGCCACCCAGTTAATGCAATATGCTAGTTAATTTCAAATAAACAAAGATTATGCTCTTTATATGGAGGAGTGTATTCTTCTATCCCTTCAATTGTCAATTAGGTTTGAGTCTCTCATAATTGCATCAGTTCAATCTTTGGCCGTTTCTTCCTACCTCTACGACTTCATACAATTCCGGACATCTAAATTAATATTTTCGATATAATGGCAGGATGTTTCTACTTTGGGTAAATTTAAGTGAGAGGATATGTTGCAGTTTGGTCTCAATTACTTCCGGGAAATTGGACGTTTCCATAATTACGATGTTAAATGCTGCAAAATTTCGGCAATCCATTGTATCGGTTAGGCGATCTATTTTAATGATTGACAATGAAGTTGCTTGAAGGGCTAGATATTGTTGACCCAACGACTGTATTTCTATTGTCCTATCCCTCACATTTTTTTCAAAATAAATTGTTGGTGGCACTCCACCTTCAAAAGCCCCGAAAAAATGCCAGTGTCGACTCGCTTAGATTTGAAATATGCACATCCCTTAAGTTTTCAATTAAATTGCAGAATCTCCTGACTTACACAAATTTAAAAACATCGATTGCTGTGGGACTTTATGGTTGCTTATCATTATTAGTATGAATACGGGGTGAATAAAGGTAATGCTTAGTAAAAATGTGAAATAAAGCGGGGTATCAGATAATCATTACCCAATTATCCCCATATAATTTAATAATTAAGAAATTCTTCCCTATATCCCCTGCGGAATGGCTTCATATCCGCGATACACAGAACTTATTGACGAAAGGGTGTAGCGAAGCGGTTAGTCATCAGGAGACATCTTAACCAGTGCAAAAAGAGATGAAGCATGCCCATTTTTCATCGGTTGCACTGGTGTTAAGGTTTCAATACGGCTATTACGCTCACGTTTGTTTATGTCAGCAATATATACGCATGACTAACATTTTAATAACGCTTTGATTGACGACGTATTTCTTTCCAGACCTACGAGTCCATTATACCAATTTCTAGATGGAGAAGAAAGAAGACGGAGATGGAACTTGACGTTGTCATTTCGTCACAAAGTGAACTTTTCAATTTGATTCTGATGTGTGCTGATGGACCTTTTGATGCGAAATATAATGCCAATGGGATTCCATTAATGGAGTCACAAACCGATTCCTCGCAAATCGACTATCAAAGGCAAACTTCTGCATTAAGACAATACAATATAAAATAAATAAATAAAATATAATATAAAGCAACAATAAGTCATAGAATCGAAAAATGAAAATTTACTATCAACAAATCACGACTTTTGCCCCAGCCGTTTTAAACTTCCGTCCAATTTGATAACCCTTTTTAGTGATCTCCTCCCAGGTTCCATTTCTTGTTGAACTCGGGTGTCATTAGATTTACTCCTCTGGTGCTAACTCGTGGTGGAATCGCGTTAAAGCATATTTTCCCTGTTACATGTGCAAGAAAAAGAATGCAAAGATTAGCATAGGGGCTTTAAAAAAGAATTTTATTTTTTGCTTTATCAGAACCAGTCTTAGCGAGTTTAGTAGGGTATAAATTGATTTAAAAGACAAAAATTTTGTTTTCGATGAAATATACCAAGTTTCGCACTTCCGCGAACCTCTAAAAACCCCAAAAATGTAACAATATCTACTCTGAAAGGGGTTTATTTTCAATTTCTTTCAACGAAACTATCTTGCTTGCCTCTCTCCTCCCCTTTATCTAAAAAAGTCACGGTATACCTTCCCTCAGAAAGTTGGAAACGAAATGTGATGAAATAGTCATAACTTTACATAAAGCCAAATGGTCTAAAATTTTGTGTATTTGAACTAACAAACAAACAAGTAGTTTATTATGCCACGCAAGTGGATCACTCTCAAGGCGAAATAAACACTATTATATTATTTATTAAGGGGTGTGCAATAGACTTACCCCCACGTGGTGCACCCTGAGCAACGTATACTCATATGGTAAAAAAAGTTTATAAACCGGCAGTTGACTTCTGACTTCGAACTGTATGTCATATTCCACCAATTTCACAGTACTCACCTTACCTTTTCTCTGCCTTTGTGTCTACCGGTCTCCCTTACATCTGTGAAACACTCTTCTCCTAACCCTCCCTCCCTCCCCCCTCCCCTCGACATTTTGTAACTTCGCCTGTTCCTCCTCTCTGCGAAGCCCGAAGTCAACTAAAGGGCTATTGATAACCAACATAAAGCCTGCCATTTGATATAAATGACTAAATGTTATTTATTATTTCCAATTTAACAACTACACGACCTGATTATAAAAGTAGGCTGCAAGCATTAAGTTCCTAGTGGCAGTGGTTTATGCACATGTTACCCAAAAAAGCCTTTCGTTAAACCTTGAAAATCCTATTGGAAGTCTAATTACCTTCAAACAAATAAAACAGCAGTGCCATCGAGTACTAATTTCTACTCTCACAACTAGTTAGACTACGCCCAAAGTAGTGTGAACATGGAACTTATTCACTTGTGATTAACAAAACGTGACTAGTAATTGATTACATTTACTTTGAGAAAATATTGATAGCTGGTTAGTTGATAGGGCATTTCCACTCCAGACCAAAATTATTCCCCACTCGATCAATTGCATGATGGTACTTTCCAGAATAGTCTACCACACACGATCCCCTAATCTAAACAGAGATTTTCAATTATTATTAATCTCTGAAATTTCATGCCATTAAAATATTACAACGGAAAGGAGTAAAAGGCTAAAAAAATAAATGACACTCTACCGGAAGAGACTGAAATGTAGCAGGAAGTAGCATTGGAGAAAACACGGGTTGAAAACCAGGTGGATTTGATTACCTTCCGCATGATTTCCATCATCTTACCCACAAAATTTGTCCCAAATTCTATTTGCTTTTACTATATCCACCCACTTCACTTGTTTGCAAAGTTACTGTCCCCCCCCCCGTCGAAACTCGCCTATCGATTTACTTCCTCTTGTGTAGGGCAGCACTCGCCCTCTTTCCATTCATTGGTCCCTTTGGAATAGCCCTCACTTCCAACCGTGCTCCTGTTTCATTCCGCCACTGACTTGAAACATTACCCGAGAATTTTTTCTTTCGAAGCATTATTTCTTCATGGGTGTCCGAATTTATGCCTCTACGTCAGCGTTGTCAATAAGGCGACGAGTTATTCTTCATAGTGGTGAGGTAGGATCACTGTTGCTCGCGAAATTGTGTAGAGTTATAATTGTGCATCAAGAAAAAACCTTATACACAAGTGGACATAAATTTAAGGCATACACCTTTCACCTAATTTTTGCAGCCCTAAATGTGTTCGGATTGATGCTTTTTTCAAAGTATACTGCTGATAAAATAATTTTGCTGGTTTACTATAAGACTCTAAGTGCATTTTACTTCCAAAGAGATATCATCGAATTGTGATCTGCATTGAACAGACTAACATATTCCGCTTATTTGCTCTAAAATATTAAAAATTCAAAGTATAGGAAATAGAAAATATTGTTGGGAGGAGCAAAAAGTCGTTTATTTGATATAATCGCCTTATCGATTCATTTGACTACTTAATGCCTAGTAAAATGGAAAGTGAAATGGGGTCACACCCTCGAAAATCCATAAATTTTATCGATTGGGCCATTCGATTCCGTTACATTTATTGGTCGGTTGTACTCGCAAACATTTCAAATCCGGTAGAAATCGTAAGATAAAATTAAGAGAATAAGAAATAATAATAATAATACGAAATAAAGTCGTTCCAAATAGTTGAAGCTCGAAGATCGACTTACAACTTGACCAATGATTAGCCATCCAATTATCAAAGGTGGTACGCACTTCTACCCTGGTTACTAATAAGCAATTGGAATACTAAGCAGTGTAATGTAAATTTTTGATCCCAAGACAAAGCAAAGACAGTGGTGTTTCGAAATGTCATCATGAATGTAGTATTAAAATCAATCGATATTCATTTATCGACTTAATGTTTCAAATACAGATTTTCATTCATAATGACTCCCATAGACTTTCATCCGAACATAACGATGCCTATCCAGGGTAAGATTATACATCCATTTCAACTATAGTAGAAAAATACAAGAAGGTCGTTCAGATTTATACCTTTTGCCATGGTTCTGAAAATGAGAGATTTCAGAATATGGAGGAGCATAAACGGAGTAAACAATCATGGTACTAGGGGGAAAACTTCGCTCAATAATTCAAAAAAAATCCGTTTCTGACGCCAAAGCTACCCGTGTTACGTTAAGTGAAAAGTCATCGCAAAAAGTAGATATTTACAATTGACTGCAGATTGTTTTCATTAAGTCTTTTATGGCTTCGCATGCATGAACCTATTATGGGTGGGGAGGGGGTTTTATTCACGATTCTCGTCATAATTGAATACAGAAGAGCTCACAGTTGGAACGTTCAAAGCTAATACAGTTTCAATCTCGTCGCTAAAAGCATACATTTTCAACTAGGCAAGAAGAAGACATCATCAAAATTCTCATGAAGGTGGAATAATGCACTTTGGGAAAAGTAAAAAATAGTTTGTACGAACCTCGTTTCCGTGAATCACTACACTTAGAATTTTCTGATTTTTCGCCCTGTTTTTAGTGTCATAAATTAAGAATCATTGTGAATTACCACTGTCTCTTCAGAGATGGACCCTTTTTAGCGCTATCCGTTTGATTGGAGACGAAAAGGTACTGTAATGCAATAAATGAAATTTTAAGTAAATGAGCGACAAACGCGTGAGACCTAAGACATTCTGCCAGTCTTTGCATGAAACAAAAATTCGAGAAATCCGCGAAACGAAAACTGTGTTTTAAGGAAAATTATTGGAAAAAAGACGCTTTGCAGTTTACTATTGATTACCAATTATCCAATTTCAAGCGTTATTTCTTTGGCATCTAGTCAACTCCTCGTGAATCGATTTACCTTTCACATGTAGTAAATTGTGAAGTAAATAATAATTAATCCTCTAGAAAAATAGAGGCTGCAAACAATTCTCTTGGCGTAAACAACATCAGCATCTCCCTAAGACTTGATGGACCTCCCCCCCCCCCTATTCCACATGCAATCTGGCTCCACCTTTGGCAAGTTTTATTTTGATTTGTGGATCATTTATCAAACGTGTTTATTAGTGAAGGGCTTATTCGTGTGTAGGCAATCACAGTCACTTTCTTTGGGCTAAATGGGCTCACCGTGTTTGTAACTGAAGGTAGTCCTAAGTCAATCAAAGCTTCGAGTTTAACTAGCACTTTTATGAACATTTTATTTCATTGTCATTTATTCAAGTCAATTTGTGGTGCAATTGGAAATAATACACTCGAGTGGACCTGGGAGTAACTGCAGTTTGTGAATCGATCAGGTGATCATATTGAGATCTGGTCTTTTTATCACTTAAGGGTGGCAACCGACCTAACGATTTGCGAGGGATCGAGTTATACTACTTAATAATTGAAGTGAAGCCTGATAAGGATTTCAGCCATCCAGATTTTGTCTTCGAAGAAGGCGACTTGTGAACAGATTGGCATTTTAGATAATCGAGGCAAATTGCCTTGAATATACCCGTAATGCAAATAGTATTGATAGAGTTGCCCAGCCGGCAACTGACAGTAAGAACTCTGTCAGTTGTTGAAGTGGATAAATCAATAACAAGAATATTGATATATAAGCTGCTTATCACACCCTTGTGATGATTGGCATTATGACTAACTGACCTTGGACAAAGCCGAGCATTGACTGTGCCTGTTACGGCACATATTAGGTACATATTTAAGTGTAGAATACTTTTAGAGACAAACCATTAGATTGACAGGGTGCAAAAGGGGCATTTTGAGGCTCTTAAAATTCTTGTTTCATCATTTTTACTTATTTTTTTTAAAAATATAAAGATATTCGTGCCTTTTAATAAGTTTCGTAATTCTAAATGGAGAAAGGCTTACATCTCTTCCTCCTAAGGACTCGAAAGGTGAAAACTTATTTTAACCGTAGTATCACTAAACGTGTAGTGGATTTCATGGTCAATTTTTAATGATCTTGATATCCGATATGGATCGATTTCGTTCATAGTTGAAGTATAACTGTGTATTTTCATATGAAAAATGTGGTTAAAGATGTATCGAATTTTGTAATATGTACTATGTTACCAATACACCCCTTAAAATAACACTTTTTCGCAAAGCAAAGGATTCAAAAATTAGTGCGTGATTGGTACTTTAAATTGATTTTCACTTTCCAATCAACTGAATAGTGAACTTCGAAAATAAGCACAACTGAAACCCATGTTAATACAAGAAAATAGGCTTTCCAAATCGACTAAGGAAAGGACCTCCAGCTCTTGAATCAGATCGAGGAAAGCTAATCTAAAATTGTCCATATTGTTGCATAATCAAACAGTATTTAAAGCTGTTAATTGATGCGTATGCCTTTACTTGAAAGTGAATTTACTTGAGCGCTTAGAAACTTATATCAATTTTTGATTGAAATTTGCAATCTGGTGACGTTTGTAATGAGTAATTAAAATGAATTTTTGCCTAGTTTCCACTAGACCTGTAGTACCTGCGTCCTCAGACTCTGTGGTTTGCTCTATCTCTCCCTGAATTGTCCCCCCCCCCCCCACCCCCACCTCCACCCTCAAATCCGACTATCGCTCTTATCTTAACTGTCAGCGAATAAATAACGCGTTCACTGGCCCTATCATACTCAATTTCGCATGTTAACCACAATTCGATTTCTCCTCCTTCGGTACTGAGGTATCCCCTCTCCCCACCCCCACCCCTCACCCCAATCCTCCCTAATAACAAGTCTTTTTCTTCCTCATTCAAATTCCAAGTTTATACGAACCCAAATCTTGACATTCTTACTAGTCAAAGGCAGTTACTACCCGTTAACCGTGAGAAGTTCAAGGTTTTAATGAGTGACCATTCGGTCTAATAGCGGTAGGTTAACCCTAGCTTTCAATGAAAGACTCTCAATAAGATTATCTACTTTTCTTTCACTCTCACTATCAGATAAAAAATGACTTATTGAATACCAAGGGAGGACCCTTACTCACCTTATTTTCAATATCTGCAGGCTCTAATGGCATAAAATTCTGTACCGCAGCTAAATTTAGTAACCGGATGTATATACCACTAAGCTGACTAACAGGACATTTCACCCACGGTCATGTGCGGACATGTTCACTGGGTGTGGTCTCGAATATTATTAATTAGCTAAATCTTATTTTGTAAATTAAATGGCATCGCTTAATCACAATTTTAACCAATTTTTCAGTTAGTGTTTTATTCAGTTCTACGCCAATGCCCTAATGGCTGGCACTGGCGTGGAAATCCAATAATCAATAAGTCATTGCAAGGTGGGGGGGGGGGGCGTAGCGAGATAGGCTTACCCACACGTGATGCACTTGGACAGCGTATACTCATACGGCGAAAAATTTTATAAACCGCCATGACCCGACTATGTGTCATATTCGACCACTTTCACAGTACTCACCTTTTCTCTACCTTTGTGTCTGGCTTTCGACATTTTGTGACTTTGATGTTTCTCCCCTCTGTGAAGCCCGAGGTCAATTAAAGGATTGATGATGTCTACATTAAGCCCACCATTTGACATAAATAAATAATTTAGGTAACGCAAGAGAGAACCAATGTGAGCTTCATTCGGGTGCTTTGAAATCATTTCCTATCAACGTCACAACAAAGAAATTTCTTTTGCAAAAGACGTTCTGGCAAATAAATAAAGAGATAGCAATCACGAAGGAAGTAATTTTAATGACTGAGGTCTTTCACAGGGGACAACAATTGACGAGCTTTGATGGCCATTCAATTTATGAATAGCCACCGCTTTACGAGTTAGCTACTTATATGTACCTTCGGTTTTACCACTGGGGCACTAGCTAAATGCTCGTCAGTAGTTAAGCCTAGCAAGTAAAAGGCAAGACTAAGATTCTGATGTCTCGCTAGGAAGACACGATCTAGCTTCCCCCAGGCCAAAAATAAGGTTTGAAATATGTATTCGAAAATTGCTTTGAGAAGCATTATTTGCATTGTCTTGGCAGATAGTATGGAAAAATACTATTGGCCTAATAGTTCGGAGAATGGATGAAATGAACTGTTAAGGATAAAGAGTCGTTCTGCTGGTCAGTGGAGACTTTCAAGCAACTTCCTCCTTCTCTTCCTCTCCTTAGTCTGAGCGCGTTTAGTTATGGATGATTTAGGACGTGAGGATGTGATCAATTGTTCGTTGTTAGAAGTATTCTTCGAATTGAATCAAACAGAACCGTGGTCCATTGTCCGACATCAGAGTGACCGGGAGACTATGCTTCGAGAAAGTGCGAACAAGTGCATTGTATTGATTTTTGGTGGCTTTGATACTAATTCAGGATACAAGTGTGATTGCCAGCCCACCAGTACTGCGGGGACAACACAATTGATAGAACCAGCTAAAGTTTTCATGCTATTTTTTCCTTGTTGACTAAGGTGAAATATTCAACGATCTATTTGGCAGCCATGAAAATTGACTCCTTTCCCACCCAACAGAAGTCGATAGTGAAATAGATCCAACAAGTTCCCTCCTAACCATTAGGTTAGTCGCTTTGTTCCCACAAATTTTATGACCTTTCTGACATTTGAGCCTCGTACTGAACAGCGCCCTTTCCACAGCAGTAACAGAAATACTTCTGATTGAATCGACAGGTACGTTCTATACATGTTATTCTGGGGATATGGTAATAACGAGCGTGCATTCTACAGGAGCTTGATGTTTCGTAATTAATCGTGATAATGCATCTGAATGGCTGAACACAGTCCTCCGATATATGACTGCGAAACCCTATCCCATCAAGACTATTAGCTAGAGCTTATGAAAGTTCGTTGAATATGGCGGAATGCTGTTCTCGGTTCCATAAATTGATAACGGATAGTTGCGGTCTATTAGAGTAAAGTGACTATCAGATAATAGTCAATATCAAGTGTATCTTTATTAATTTATTAATGGTTCTTTTCTACTGGTGCCAGTTAAAGCCTTCTCTGAGTCATCTGAGAAAACACGTGTGGATCGCTTCTCCGGTAACCAAAATTTGAATATCTTCTGCGATTTGGTTCTAAATTAGAACAAGTCAGAGGCGCTTCTCATTTCAACATTAATTTCAGTTTCTCAAACACTCGATGACAGTTATCGGACCAGTGCCCAACAGCGTCTTTTAGAAGGAAGCGATTTATTGGTCCACGAACTTCATAAGAGGAATTTTCGCGACTGCTGGGGTAACGAATGGATCCCAGGAATGAACAAAGTGGTTGGATATCGGTCGCATATCGCATATTTACAATAGCTCGATGTCTTTCAGGAACGAGGTGGCGATCATCTGAGTAAATAAGAACGATGAATTTAATGATTTCAAGCAAAACTCATCCTTTTTTGTTCTAAAATGGCAGTGGTAATCGGTAATGACTTCAAGAAGATATTTAATTCGTTCCTTGAGTTATCACTCCATTGATTCAACTCTTATGAAGTCATTCATATGGCCTCCGTGGGGCAATCGGTTAGCGCGTTCGGCTGTTAACCGAAAGGTTGGTGGTTCAAGCCCACCCGGGTGCGTGAGCTCTGCCTCTTCTTTGGGGTGTGAGACAGACTTACCTCAACGTGGTACACCCCAGGCAACGTATATTTATGCGGCAAAAAAGTTTATTGATCGACAGTCGACTTCTGGCTTCAAACTACTATGACCCGACTCTTAGTCATATTCGACCACTTCCACAGTATTTATCTTACCTTTTCTCAGCCTTTGTATCTGTCTGTCTCCTTTAAATCTGTGAATAATTATTCTGTCCCCCTCTCGTTTTTTTGTCACCTTGATGTTTTTCCTCCTCTTTGTGAAGTCCGAAGCCAGCTAAAGGGCTAATGATAGCTGTCAAAATGCCTGCCATTTGATTTAAATAAATAAATAAATGATATCGCCTAGAAATGTAGCAATGTCCTTTACTTCACTAACCACATTGCAGAATTTGTGTTGGAAAATAGCAGATGTTGGTTTACTTTCTGCTAGTTCAACCTTGATTTACAGAAGAGGCTCTGATAATTCCAGCTTTGAGCATCCACCACCGTTGAGAATTGAAAATATGCCCTAAGCTACAAGAAGACAATAAGATGGGGCTTCTCTCCAGGACCCACATTCAAATTTATGGGAAAATTAGCCCATAAACCAACATTGCTAACATTGCTTTCGTACAACTAACGTTACCGCGACCCATTTGCAGATAGATGCTGGCTTTAGGACACCAATTCTTTCAATTATGACAGCTTGTCGGAATACTGTTAACAAATCAGACTGCCAAGAATAGTTAACAGTCAATAAGAACTTGCGAGAATGGGAGAGAGTGAAAGGGAGAGGGAGGGAGAGGGAGGGAGAGGGAGGGAATAAAGAAAGACCAAGAATGGAGCATTTTTCCTATGAGCTTTGTGCTAGTCATGTTGCCAGACTTACATGTGAATAATCGTGAAGCAATCGATAGTCAGTGCGTCTCAAAGTGCGTCTCATAATAGCAAGCGTATTTTTCTTATTAAGGCGAAATAAATTTGTGCCAGTCAAATGTTTCAGGACATTTGGGAAAACACTTTAAGTCCCTCCTCTACGCTTTTAGAGGAACTAGAATGGAAAACTGGTTTAGTCTCTTTAATTTTTGCGCACTGACCTGGACAGTCATTGAAAACTGAAGAAAATAATTTGGCTATGTTCTGTTCATCTTCATTCCAATATTGAACTAACTTCTTCCAGCTGATTTGTTAACTGATTCGCTGGAATTCTCCTTATGATTTTTCGTTCCATTTTCGACAGTCTTCTTGGCTATTTTTGAATTTGTCATCTGAGTCGCAAATGACTTTTGGGCAAGGAAGTGGAAGATCGGCTTCAGTAATTCCAATTCATCTAACCAAGCGAAATCTTAAATTTACAAGTAGGGTTGATTTGTCATGTAGAAATTTGCAGTTATTTTATGATGGCCATAAATACTTGACGGTCAAGTTCACCCTAAAATTTCATAGCTCCACCAGAAGAGTTTTGACCTAAATATTTTGCCAGTTTCTGCCTTGGATAACAAATTGCTCTAGATGTTTTACTTGAGATCAAAGGTAATATCAGAGGCAGCATCCAAATCCAACTTGACTTACGTTTCATTAGGCAACAAGAAATAGTTGCCTTTATATGCTGAACTGACAACTTTGAGGAAATTTATACATCCAATATTCTTCCTGGAAGTCTTTTTCTCTAAGTTCCCCTTCATGTTTCTTTGAAATTCCGATTTTTTATGTCGTCTGTTTCGACTGACATTACAAGTATGATTTCTGTCAGGACGCTCTCCCCATTAGTACAGTTTTCACCACATAGCCAACAAGTTGATGCCATTTTTTTACTTAACGGTCGGACAATTCTTATGGAATAGCCACATTCAACTATACCAGTTTTAGCGTGGACTATTCCCATTCTTCGAAATTTATATTCTAAATACCTTAAGGTGATAATACATTGTTGCTCAATCAATCATAATCTGGTTGGCAGAAATCCTGCAGAGCATGAAGAAATAAAGAGTACTTACAGTGATCATTCAAAATAGAATTGATCAAAATTTCCATTTGTCCAAGTAATACGAATAATACCTAAACATTCATCTAGTCTCCTAGTCAATGGGAGAGATTTGAAGCACTTGGAAAATTCCGATGCTCTTTTTTGCACAGTTCACAGAGGATGGAAGTTTCTTCCTCGAACTTGAACTAACCTAGTTCTTTATGATGGATAGGTTCCGCGGTCTAACTCCTTTCTCCTCGAGATGGCAGCCAGGCCTATTTTTTGAACAAATCCTTGCATGTATCAAGATAGTTATTAAAGTACAAACCTCTTCTGGGTGTGTGGGAATGTTAGGATTATCTAGATTCAGGTTCAGATACTTTGATGACTGTTATGTTAGCTTCAAGAAAGATTCCTGATGTTGGTTTATCAGTTTCATGAGATTTTCTTGCTGTATTTCATGACCGAGTCGGCAAATGTCGTAAAAATTCAGAACTGCCAACAATAAAATTGCAGTAGAGAGGGAATATTATTTTTACGGCAGAAGTGTTTCACCAGTAGTATATTCCATTAGTTCGGAGCAAAATTCATAATTAAATCGGAATTGAGTAAAAAATGGAAAAAGAAGAAAGTATAATTTTCATATTGGGGTGTTGATAGACTTAACTCCACGTGATGCACCCTGGACAACGTATACTCATACGGCAAAAAAGTCAATTAATCGGCAGTTGACTCCTAACTACAAACTGCCATGACCCCACTGTATGTCATATCCCACCTCTTTCACAGTACTCACCTTACCTTTTCTCTGCCATTGTGTCTGTCTGTCTCCTTTAAATCTGTGAATCATTATTCCGTCCCCCTCTCGTCTTATTGTCATTTTGATGTTTTTCCACCTCTCTATGAAGCCCGAAGTCGGCTAAAGGAGTAATGATAACTATCATAAAGCCTGCCATTTGAAATAAATAAATAAACACTTTTCATATTGTCAAGGGAAAAATTAAACTAACTTGTATACTGTCAATGTCTTCTTGACAAAATTTATACTTTATTTCATTACTAGATGGTCAACTTTGTAAAAAAACGTTTTAAAAATTTTTTGCAAGGGTTTCCAATTGGGGTTGTTCCTACAAATTGCAGAGTTTGTTACTAGGTCAATTTACTTGAATGGCCGGGCAGGTCGTTTTTATCAACCGCCATCTCCTTGCAGGCACAAACAGGACATTCTATGCAAAATAGTGTTTACACTTAGTGAGGCCTTTTAAATACACGGATAACTCGTGCCAGGATTGGCTATGGAAACTCCCTAAATTGTCATCCTTTCACGCACACATACACAAATCATTGACGTAATGCTCGTAGGTAATAGTGCAAATCCACAAGTACCTTTATCAGCATGTTCCATGGATGTTAATTTCATTTCGTATTAGTACATTTCAGTGGTGCGAAGGGGGGGGGGGCGGGGAGCTTAAATAAGGGTGGAATAAAGTAAACATTTCAGAACACTTTGACAGAGCACGTTATCCATAACGTGATTTTATGGAGTACACTACTTTAAACTTAATTTTTCTAGTACCTTAACGAAATATAGTCGGAAACTCTCGAATTAAATGTTTCGAAATAAATTTATTCCAAAGCAATTAGCTAAAGTCGAATGAGCATAAGGAATCAATGTTTGAATGGTAATTATTTAAAAGTTTAGTTATTTCAAATGGCGGGCTTTATGATATTTTTGATTAGCCCTTTAGCTGACTTCGGGCTTCACAGGGGGGAAGGAGCATCGAAGTGAGAAAAAGTGAAAAGGGGGAAGAGAAGAGTAATTTTCAGATGCAAAAGAGACAGCCAGATACAAAGGCAGAGAAAAGGTAAGATGAATACTGTGAAGTTGTGGAGAATGACATACAGTGGGGTGATGGTAGTTTGAAGTCAGAAGTCAATTGGCGATTAAGAGACTTTTTGCCGTATGAGGAGGCTAGTCTATCGCACGCCAAGTATTTAAAAGTAGTCTGCTGTACATATCCAGAGGCATGTAAACATTTAGGAAAATGGTAATTTATGGACGCACTATGAAGTTCAGAGGTTAATTGGCCGGGAATAAAGATTATGAGAGAAACGCAGACTCAACACGAAGCACTGGTCTTCATCAACTGCCATACCATATTCAGGTCTGGAGGTTAAGTGAAAAGGTTGGAAAAGATTTAAGCCACTGCAAGAGATACCCTAGAAAAAAATCAAATCTCGAATATAATCTTGAGTTAGGCACGTTTTTTCTCATGTTTTCTTTTCACTAAGATTAATAATAATTTAATTATGCAAAATTAGGAGTTGCTATCAATGGAGCTGATATTTAGTTTTAAGCAAACACCCAGGAAAAAATCTCGCAGTTATAAGCTATAAAATTAAATAATGCGGTGATATATTGAAGGTACTTCCATTCCCTTGTTCTCTTCTCTAATAAAATTCATACCCAGTGGAAATATGCATCTTGGGAGGTCATCTATCACCCGCTTTGGGAAATCGTTCATCAACGCCCTGTAATTAACATGTAATGTTTACACTACTTAGTTGTTCACGAACGAATTTTAAAGCTCTCCAACTCAAAAAACTGCATTGGATAGGTCCAATAAGTACCCATCTGTAATTACGATAGCACAATTTATCAAATTTTCCAAGTCCGCTTTTAATGAAGTCTTATCGATGATGAAAACTGCGTTTTCCTGGACCCCTTTTTTAACTGGACCTAACCAGCACGATCGGATTTCTTTGTTTCTTAAGCAGTTATTATCGCTGAGTTTCTAATTAGGGTAATGCTGAGGTTGATCGACACGACAACACCTTTTTGCTTATCGCATATGAATTTAAGAGGAAATCAATAACCAAGCCGATTTACAATTTATACCAAATATATTTTTAACTTATTAGAAAAGAGATCGATAATCATAACACACAATCCTGAATGCTATAATAGATTTACATAAATAAAGGTTAAAGTGATTCAAATTCCCCGCCTTCTCAAAGTATGTAATTAATTCTAAAACATACCCCCCCCCCTCCGGGCAATTTTAGCAAGCAACCCGAAGCGAAAAGTTCTTAAACATTTTTAAAATATAAATTCGTCTGATTATAGAAAATTAGACGTTCTTGCACTATATTATAACGGAGATTTATAAGGTCTTCTTCACTAATCGATTTTACCAATACTCAGACATAGATGTAAAATAACTTGATTTGAGCAAATTTTTTCTTAACTTTTCATTCCTTGGAAGCAATTTCCGTCGTGTTCAAAGTTCAACTGGATTGAAGCTTGGGAACCAGAGCGGACGCCAAAAATATAATTCATTTAATTTCCGTGTCCAAGTAGCAAAATAATCGCATAATAAGTCCTTGTTTAACTTTCAAACATTAAGCTTTAATAGTTCGCCGTTAGAGTTAATTACCCACGGCTTAAATATCAGACAAACTAAAGATAGTAAAGTGTTCCGAAAGATTATTGATTTTACCTAATTAGGAAAAAAAATTATCAGACAATTTTATTTCTCAATTCGCTAGCTGAACAGTGAGACGTTCAACCTCCATTCGGAAACGGGATTGGGTTTTTTTGAAAAATTTGCTTCTATAAAGATTATAGTAGAACTAGAGAACCGGTTTCTCTCTACCTTGAGGAACTCGGAATCAAGTAAAATATTTAGTTGTGAATTGAGCAATTTTCATGATCGAAGGATTGCATTGATGTCCTTTTATCGATCGCTTCAAATTCATTACACGATATGTGAATGTGTACATTTTAGACTGACTAATTAAAAATTTTCTGAAAGTATAGACACGTGAACTTTGATCCACTATGCGTTACCCTGTTAACATCTTGACATTTAAGAGAAACGCCCTAATCAACCAATCAAATTTAAAAAGCATGTTTCTTTTCGAGACATTAGATTAAAAAAATCATGACAAAAAAACCAAAAAGTAAAATGTAACTTCGAAATTTACTTGTTTCCTTCTCCATTCCTCCCATCCCCCTTTCTGGTCTCATTTAACTATTCCCTGTATTCATGCCCTTCATCGCAATCAAATAGTGTAAATTCTTCACTATACCACGGATAAAAATGCGTTGGTGGTACCCAGTGTGTACGTTAGTAGACAATAAACAGAGCCATTTACTTGCTTTAAATATTATTCATACATATAGTTGACATTTAAATCTGTCCTCGAGAAAAGTGCTTTGTTTATGCTAAAATGAAATGGTTCCAGTAAACCGAAACTGTCCTGGCAACAACTTTCACCTATATTCTTTTTGACCATTCCATTAGATACTTAGCCTCTTCATTGTCCACAATTAATTATCTAATCATTACATCACAATGCTATTCACAATGAAAGTTCTATCAATTTAATGGAAATTCGAGGTATCCTCAAGTTTTAGCTCACTCTAATTAATCTATCTGTTACTATAATATAAAAATCGATGCTGCCATCAAAACTAATCCTGTAATGCAATAATGAACCAACGTGTTCAAATATTCTAGAAGTACCCACTCTCCTTATTGAGTTCCCTACAGCTAATATTGTAGGTTTCCTCTTCAGTGTTAAATTCACCTAACCATGGCTGCACTGGCCTAATATTTGATTTTGAAATGGATATGTACAGCTTACAAATCGTTTGTTACACTGACCTCAAAAATTGAGAGATTTTAACAGATAAATCTTACCAGCACTAATAATGTTTAAAAGTAAAATGATCGGAAAAGATGTTTTAGTAAGTCATTTACCATCGGGCAGGATTATAATAAGTAGGAATATGAACGACTTAATTCAATTATTCGTAAGAATGAATCGAACGATTAAACAATATAAAAGTCTAAAAAATAACAGCAAAAAAGGCTCGCGAAAATAAATTTAGGTAAAGTCAAGATTTATCTATCTACCAGTCAAAACGACTAATTCATGGCTTCCCCTAAATGGTCGAATTCGTCTCAACCAATTAGAATCGGACCTAGTTGCATCAGAACTTCATTAGCTCTAATCTCTATCCCCTCAACCAAACAAGTACCACGCATGAACTTCAAGGTCATTTTTCTACTGGCCAACTGTTTTCACCCTGCCTTTCATCGGCTAGCTACATAGTTAAATCGTAAGCTGAGCTTGGACATCATTGACTGCCTCGTCATAATTGGAAATGGAGCTCAGTTGCGGCGAACAGTGTCTACGTGTTTTGCTTGTTGTTTGCAATCTCCTCGTTTTTGTAATTTGTATTTTTTTGTCACTAATCACTCCTCCTTGTATAGATCGTTTCTAGCGTTTGCGCTGGATTTGCAGCCTATATCCTTGCTAAAGTTAAAGAGGTCACCGATGATAACAATGCCATTGTTAGTATCACAATTATTCTTGTTGTGGTACTCTTTACCGTCGTTCTCAGCTTCTTTGGATGCTGTGGAGCATGGAAACTCAATACCTGCATGCTTAAAACCGTAATTCATCATCCAATCATAATATTATCGATTACTTTCAGTTCGCTGTTATCATTTCTATTCTGTTGATTATTGAAATAATCGTTGGAATATTGGTTCTGGTGTATAAGGAGAAGGCAGGTTTCTTTTTCTTGTTTAATTAGTAATTAATAAAATCTAGGTCAAGGATTATGCCAGTGCGTACGTGAAACAACTCATTTATAACGTCGAAGTGTCGGGTTCTGTTGAGGCAGAGGGAATATTGCGAAATCTACAAGAAAAGGTATGGTACTTGCTTTTGTTTTCATTTTGTTAGCTTAAATGTTGTGGTGCCACTGGGGAATCAGATTGGCAGGACCCTAAAACATTCTGCTGCCCTCGCAATAACCCCAACTGCCAGGTGATCACTGGAAAGGTGGGTTTCGTTCTCTACTTGTTTTCCACTTAAAGTCTTGTTATTTTGATTGCGAACGCACATAATTAGTTTAATTTGAACTTTGGTCTTCACGTCCTTTGTTTAACATACTAGTCACGTTTTCATGCCACTCATAATTTAAGTGAATAGAATAATAAGATATGAAAATTACTGATATATATATCACTTTTTGACTATCGGTAGTAATTTCTCTGCTTTGCTTTTTCTAGGGTTGTGTTAATGTCATCTACGATTACTTGAAAGGCCACTCAGTGGTCGCTGGAATTTTGGTTCTTGTCCTGGCGGTTGTGGAAATCGGTGCAATTGTCGCTGCCTGCTGTTTGGCTAAAAATCGTAGTGTATGAGGCGAAATAAAATCGAATCATTTTCTTTCGAGTCGATTTTACACTTATTTACAATCAATGTTACATATACCAATTAAAATCGAGATATAGTTGTTCCCACGCTTTGACCCCTCTCCTTTTTATTCCCCTTCATCCCCGTTTTCTGTCTAAAATTCCGCTTTCCTTAATTAATCCGATTTATTCGTTAATATAACGCTTCCATTTTACAATATGGTGAATTTTGTTATATCCATGGCAGTCGGCTTAGGAAACTTTCCTTAAGGGTTTCGATCGATGTTAGCAATCCACGACTTAGTGTCTGTGTTCTAGATCAGCCCTACTTCAAAAGAGTGTCCACAAGCAGTTACACTGCTTTGGCTCCTTTTGGATCTATCTTGTTTGAGATATGGGTTTTTGGGTGCTTGGGGTTTATTTATTTCGGCCTGTTGGTACGCTTTTTTATGACGCTTTTTTTTTTCTCATCTCAACACTAAAGCTAAGGGCATTGAATGCATTAGTTTAATTACTGTCACAACATTGTGGATTTTAAGTTTCCGCAGTTAGTAAATTATCGATCGCAGACTAACGAAATAATTGGAAATTCCTCGTTTCGAATGTATGTTTCGACGACAACTTGCGTTCTCTCCGCACATGCTGGTTTTAGCCAATCAATGGCACATCACGTGATTTCTATAAAGCCTGGGCGCGGGGCTGGGTTAGTCATTTCCACTTTAGTGACCCAATTTTCTCTCACATTGGTGCACGCTCAGTGAGCGCGATAGCCACTTCACTCCTAATGAAGTCGGTAGTTGAAGAGAAGGCAAAGTTGAACACTAAAGGGGCAATTAAAAGATTTAATAAGTCTCTTGCTTCTTTTGCCAATTTTTCCGCACCCCTCTCTCCTTAAATTCTCTACTTTTTGTCTTCCTTATTATTCGACAAAGTAAGCTCTAAGATTCTAATTGTTATTTCGTTGCTTCTAAAACTTATGGGATTTCTCAAATAACGGAAACAAATTTGACATTTGTAGTGAGAAATTGGGACAAAAATTATTAGTTTGGTGAAATTTTGAAAATGCATTGGTCACCGCGAATGTGTGTGTATCTGTGTTACACTTTCAGGACGTATATGATACGTCTGAAGTAACGGATATATCCCGAGAATTTTCTTTGGCCGGAATGATCGTCCGCCCTCGTTATTACCGGGATTTAAAGGGGGCGGGGTGGCAGAATGTGTTTGACCAAGCATGCATAAATGCGCGAGGTTAATGTTCAAAGGGACAAAATTTGTGGTGTATTACATGGGTTGATTCATTTTAACAGGATGAGCCTCAAAAGCGTTCACAGGATGATCTCTCCCTTAAATGGGATTGTGAGGACACAATCAGCTGAGTTTTAAATAGACTCCCTTTAATGAAATTTAAGTATAGGATGTTAAATGCCTAGGAGTTAGGCCGTGTCATCTAGTCAAACAACTCGACATAAGCCTATCTTCAAACCACCCATCAAATTCAACACTTTGCTAAATTAATACTCTAGGTAAATTTTGACGTGGCATGGAAACGCATTTATGCGGGCAAATAGGGTAGTGGGGATTGATCCAAGGTTTTCATCTGCCTGAGAGGTAAAAATGTCTTTTCCTCTTGCTAAACAGTAGCTTTGGTTTAAAATAGTGCGCAAATGCAAAAGAAAAAAAAACTACTGGCTGTAATTTCACTCTTATGTCGATCTAGGCCTTGCGTAGATGGATTTCATTACTTTTTTACAAGAATTCTGCGGATTTTGTGAGAAATTGACCCGCTCTACTACCTGACTGCTTTATTATGAACAGCGGATGAATGGAGCTGGATTGAGAGCAAAAGTTATTCACAGGGCTAATAAATAACACTATGACGTATCTTTGTTCCAGGGTAGTAGACAGTACTAGTGGAAAACCACACGGCTTTTTTATGCCACGGGAAAACACAGTGGATACTACCAGTAGAAAAATCGATATGAACTCATATGGACCTGAATATAATAAAGTACATCCAGGCCCTCGATGAAGTAGAAAATCAATAAACACGTCTAGCGAATAAGGATCCAGGTGCGATGATATTTAGAGAAAATCATTCGGAAATTTGCCTTACTGCATTAACTTAAGCCCACACTGCACCAAGTGTGGAATTTCCTAGCAAACTCCACTAAGAAACAGATGAACCAACCGATTAATAAACAAAAAACAGCAATGAGCATGCTTTTTTCAAAAAATATGGTTGCCACAACCACACGGCTTAATTCTGGTTTACAAGAAAAGCAGTTTAAACCAAGTTGCTAATTATGGGTTTGCTTAGACGGGAACTATCAATATTAACGACAATAGCACTTTAAATTCAGATAAAAATAGCCATATGGATAAAAGAAAAAATTCTGGTTACTTGGAGAAGTTAATTAAATCGATACAGCAGGAAGAGTGGAATTATTTTTAGCCTACCAAATTGAAGTTAATATTAGAGGTGGATCAATATTATTTAAAATATATGAAAAATGTTATTATAATACTTTATTATTCTATCTCATACAAAAATTTTATTTTAATAAAATAAAAATTCGGCTTAAGACAAAGGCACTCTAATTGTTTGATGAAATAATTACTGTAGTTTAAGTTATTTTTGTAAAAGACATGAATTGTAAAATCCACTTTAAGGGAACAAAACTTACATAAATATGGGGTGGCCCATATGCCCAAGTGAAGCTTCATCTATTGAGCGAATAGTTAACAATTAATAATAGATATACAAATAGGGATAGAATCATGAGTGAACGTAGACTCAAAACTCGAAAGAAATTTAATCTAAAGGTGGAGTCTCCTAAACGGCCTAGTTAACAACATGAGTATGCTCAACTTACCTATGTTTATACTACCTAAAGGTTCGGTTTTAGCACAAGTAGAGAGGCCCTGGTAAGATCTTTGTCCTCCCACCTGTAGAGTCTTTCTCTAATTTGCATAAAGATAAACGAGACTACACTATTGGACATAAAATACAATCATACCCATGTTCCGTGTTTGGTGTAGCGTGAAATGTCAAGTCGTTAATCGCTTACCGCTTTGAGCATTTATTTATTTATTTCAAATGGCAGGTGTTTGGATAGCTATCAATAGCCATTTAGCTGACTTCGGGCTTCACAGATGGAAGGTTCATCAAAGTAGCAGAAAGTCGAGGGATGGGGAAGAGAGGAGCGATTCACAGATATAAAAGAGGCAGACAGACAGACAGACACAAAGGTAGAGAAAAAGGTAAATTGAGTACTGTGAAAGTGGTGGGATATGACATACAGTGGGGTGATGGTAGTTTGAAGTCAGAAGTCAACAGCCAGTTAATAGACTTCTTTTGCCGTGTGAGAAAAAACGAATGCCGAGTGATAGAATTTTTGCCGTAAGAAAGTACGTTGCCCAGGGTGCACCACGTGGAGGTAAGTCTATCGTAGTTAACTGCCAGTTAATAGACTTTTTGCCGTATGAATATAACGAAAGCCGAGTGATAGACTTTTTTGCCGTAAGAAAATACGCTGCCCAGGGTGCACCACGTGGAGGTAAGTCTATCGCACACAAACTTCCGGTTAATAGACTTTTTACCGTATGAGTATACGTTTCCCAGGGTGCACCACGTGGAGGTAAGTCTATCGCACACCCACCAGGGTGCACCACGTGGAGGTAAGTCTATCGCACACCCCTTGTCAGGATGCACCACGTGGAGGTAAGTCTATCGCACACCCCAGCTTTGAGCATAGTGGTTAATAACCTTTGTTTATCATATTCCTCTTCCTTCCCCAGAACAAATTACCAGAAGTGGTTTGTATGGGGCTGCCAATAATCACATTGGCCAGTCAGAATGGCTGCATTTATTAACCATTCAGTAGTGGGAAACATTATATGAGGGTCTATTCTTTTCGCGAAAGGGGAGCCAACCAACCACCTTATGATAGCCAAGATGCATTTTTCTCTCCTGCATTTTTAGAGCACGATTAACTGTCGCTTGCATACAAATGTCATTCATTTTTGATTGATGAATTGTTGTAGTCGATAAAGGCACCTGACTCCCTTCAGTCTTCCTCCAAAATTTTCTTGGAGTCATAGCATTAGGCACACGAACGCTCAGCCTTAAGCGACTGCAAGTAGTAACATTATGAACGTCTAGACTTTCTTTCAGTTGGGGATACCGGTGCTCCGAAAAGTGAGCCCAAAAATTACTGCAGTTTTCGTTCGCGAATTGTCAGGAAAGCACCCCCCCCCCCTCCAAAAAAAATCGATTTTATGATTCTTTGGGGTTCAACGGTTATGATGGTTGAGTTTTTCTTGAAGGGTTTTAATAAAATGAATAGTTTTATTCAATAAAAAAATAAAATAGGCAATGCTGTATGCTTGTTACAGTCTATTACCGGTTAGTAATAGAATTAGAGTTTTGTTTGAATAGCTTAATTGGTTAAGAACACAGTTGGGAAGTGTGATTTACTCAAAAATTACCCCTAAATTGGAAGTTGTTTAGTTAGGTGTGTTCATTTATTGTTTCTATTCAAAATTGATCAAGTGCCAATGTATTTGATCTTAAAACATCTAGTAATTCCTCAACCACGCATATTTTAAAAAAGTTTCTCATGTTAAAGTAAACATTCATGTAGTATCTCGAGCTACATGCCAGTTCTCGCATCAATATTACCCTTCATATAGCAGGGCTTAGCTATTTGATTAAGTTCCCCCCGATTAAATCTCCCCCGAATACCATTAAATCAGTGGCCTCTTTACCTGAATTGAACCATCTAGACCAGGGAAAACTGATGGAAAGAAAGCAATGGTAGGTGTTTTTATATATAACATTGGGAATGAGTAGAAAGAACCGACCCATCACTATGAGGCCATCTGATATCTGTAATCTCTTGTCAAGTATTGACCTCGAGACCTCTCTGCTTCTGCCATCAATCTAGTCAAGGCACCTACAAACTTTATAGTCTGAATATTTTTAATCAACACGTCGTTCCTACCTTCAAATAACAGCAACGCTGGTCCTACATACCCTATCCAAATCAAACCATAAGTTAGAATGAAAATTGGCGTGTCAGCTAAGAAATTTGATGAATTCATAACTGACTATACCGTCGTTCTATAAATAAAGTAAATTCCTTAAATCATGCCACGAAAGCATTTTCTAGTCTCCATTTGGTTCCTGTCAAAATTAGCCACCATTAAGGTCCAATAGGTATTTCCACTTAAGTACCATCCGTCTATTTTTGATTATCCTCGAATTAACAGGTACAAACATAATTTATATGTTATTGCTAGAACAAGATTCATTTTTAGACGAATTCCACGGTGATGTCATGAAGTAAAACATTTTAAATCATTCAAAGGATCTATTTACAGTATTAGGGTTCATAGCAATTGGCATAGAGTTCTCAAAGGAGTCCAGTTTTATTGGTAATTTTAAGCCAATTATTTATGGCTTATACGATTCGATGAGTGAGGTGTGCGATAGATTTACCTCCACGTGGTGGATCCTGGGCAACGTATACTCATACGGCAATAATCTATAAAACGACAACTGACTTCTCACTTCTAACCCCATTGTATGTCATATTCCACCAATTTCACAGTACTCATCTTACCTTTTTCTCTGCCTTTATATCTGTTTGTCTCATACATCTCTGAGTCACTATTCTGTCCTCCCTCT
>UZAE01012742.1:0-32683 GCA_900617975.1 Rodentolepis nana | reverse complement strand
GGGGGGGGTGTATATTCAGTGTCGAATGTTACCAAATAGTGCCTCAACATGCTTGAAGTGTCTGCACAACATTTTGCAATTGATATGACCTTAAAATGGTCCTTCGCCATAACGTGGAGTTGGTAGGGATAATTTTTTCGCCTGAAACATTCCCATGGCCAACCTCCACGTATTTAGAAAATAGCAGAATTTAGAAGTTCATGAACTTCGCAATATAGAGGGAAAGATGGAGAGGTTTATAGACTAGCTCCAATTGTGAAGAACTCCCAGTTCCTTTTGAACTTTTATTACAACTTCATGTCAAAAATTGTTATAAGGATCCTTTTCATGAAAGTGGATCAACTTTAGAGTAAACCATTCGCAACCCCACACAAGTTGGTGATTCTGATGTGGTTATCACCTTGCATACGGATGATCCTGACAACCTAATTTTACCTCCACGCATCACCTATTTTCCTAGCCATCTCAGAATTTAAGCTGAAAGTCAAATAAGTTCAAATAAAGTGGAATATGAAAAGTTATTTGTTGTACTTACTCCATTTATGTTTAGATGTGAATAAAAATTTCCTTTTATTTTTTGAAATTGTACTCATGAGATTTGAAGTGCCTGGGACACCCTGATCGCTTAAAGTACATTTTCCCTTCAAGCAATGTAAGTCCTAGGCATCCGGTGCAGTTTTATTTCAACGCACATGGAAATTATGCATTTGGGAAAATTTTATTGATTTTTTGGAATTACCATTTGTCGCACTTTTGCACCACTCAAAAATGGGGACATGGTTGGAAAGATAAGGTAAGAAGAAAAGAGGAGGAAAAAGAATTGCACGTACTTTTAGTTGCATATTTGAGGAACCGGAAACGCGTCCACAATAGACAAGACGATCATTGAGAAGGAGGGCTATTCTCGATTGATACCCCCGTCCCCTAGATGACATCTTCTCAAGGAAGCCCACACGAATGAGCTTGGAATGAGGCTCACTGAGGAGACTATTCAGCAAGGCGGCAGAACATGCCCTTCGATGACATCGTTCACTCGCGTTCGTGTTGAGCTGATAATCCTGGCAGAACTCAGCCACTATGGTGTAAGACTCTGCTCTTTTATATACCGATTCCCACTGTTCTATCGCATTTGATAGCCAGGAAACGAGAGCTAGAAAAGAAGGAATTATCATAAAGTGCCATTACGTACCACTAGTGTCATCTCTATCGGGATTTTCATTTCCTTGAACTTCTAGAAGACGTTTAAAGACCTGTTGATAGTACCATATTCGTCTGAGGGGAATCCGCAATAAAGCAAGACTAGAGAGGTGATTATTTGACCTATCAGAGTCCTTATTTTCAACACTGCTTGAAATGTGTTTATGGTGTAGAGTTGGTATGCCCGAGACAAATACCTCGTAGCTTGAGACGAGGTTGTCTTGAAGGGCAGGCCGGTAGATGTCTGCGATCCGAGCGACTTCAGCCAAACATCGCGTAGTTTCGTGAAGCTCTTTTTCGGCAGATACGAGATCAGGAGGTGGTGTGTTGGAGCGACGAGAACCTTCTCCATCGGAAATTTCAAAAGACGAGGGGTAAATAGAGGAGCAGGACGTCGAGGATGATGCTGTGAGATTGCAGCCTTCTGCAGGCGGAGTACGATTTCGGTTGTCCTCAATCGACGCCGGCAACTCATTCCTAAAAGATGAACGCGGCACACCACTCACTGATGCTAAAAGACGGAAAGCAATTTGGTTTATTCAAATCTACTATGAGAGCGCTACTTTGAAACTTCAGACATACTGGAAGAGTCGGAAATTTCATCATTATCGTCATTGGGGTAATCGCCTTCGTTACATCCACCGTCTCTTGATATGGACTTTGGGGTTTTGCGTTGGCGACCAGCCTTAATTTGCCTAGCCACGCGTTTGCACCTGATTCGTTGAGCTTTGTGAACACCCGCAAGAGCAGATTGAAAGTGTGTTCGAGCGGCAGCCGCGTTCAAAGCGGCCCTCTCCCATGAAGCCACTCGCGTTAGAGCAGTTTGCAAAAGCGTTGCGTGTTGGGTGTAGAGTGGAGAGATGAGACGAGTTACCTCAGCATGCAGACTTTCATTATGTTCTGGATTGTCATGGTGAGACTGTAAGAAAATGCAGTAGCATGTCTAGCATGGAGTTACGACAAATAACTGAAACAGGTCAACTAGTTATAGTTAGGCTCAGGTCATACCAGTCGAATGAATTACATACCAATTTCGGCTCTCATGTAGTTGGTCAGGTTTGGGGGTATTTTGGCTTTGACTGTGCTGATCACTTCCATTTGAATCTAATTAAGCTATTCCAATTAGATTTCATCCACTTTAATAATGGAAGTGGGGTGTGCGATAGACTTACCTCCACGTGGTGCACCCTGGGCAACGTATATTCATACGGCAAAAAAGTCTATTAACTGGCAGTTGACTTCTCACTTCAAACTACCCTCACCCCATTGTATGTCATATTCGACTACTTTCACAGTACTCACCTCACCTTTTTCTACCTTCGTCTTTGAAGCACTCTTCTGTTCCCCCCCCCCTCTCGATTTTTTTCCCACTTTGATGTTCCTTCCCCTATGTGAAGACTGAAGTCAACTAAAGGGCTAATGATAACCATCAAGACGCCTGCCATTTGATATAAATAAATAAATAATGGAAGTAAATGAATAAAGGCCTCNTTCCAATAGAAACCCCCTTCCTTTTTGTCTTATTTCAACTTTTATACTCATAGCAAATCTCCGGTTCCCATTTCTAAACTTATTTATAACAAATGGCAGGCGTTTTGATAGCTATCACTTGTCCTTTAGCTGACTTCAGACTTCACAGAGGGGAGGAACATCAAAGTGGGAAAAATTCGAGAGAGGAAGAGTGATTCACAGATGTAAAAAAGACAGAGACACAAAGGTAGAGAAAAGGTAAGATGAGTACTGTTGAAGTGATCGAATTTGACATACAACGGGGTCATGGCAGTTTGAAGTCAGAAGTCAACTGCCGGTTTTTAGGCATTTTTGCCACGTGAAGGTAAGTCTATCGCGCACCTCTGGCTGTCTGGAATTAAAAAAAAACAATTGAAACAACCTGATGCTGGTATTTGCTGAATTAACATATGGGTTCCATTGGAGCGGCCTATTAACAGGCTCTGTAATTGACATATAACCATATCATGCTGGTGCAGGTCAGCACTTTGATTCGATGATAATTCTGGGTGGCACAAGCCTCGGTAGTTCCAGTGAGGGTTTTTTTGGGTGGATTTTGGGCGAAATTAGTTTACACGCAACGTATTTAAGTCCTGATTTATTTTGTGTGGAGGGGGTGCGTGATAGACTTACCTCCACGTGGTGCACCCTGGGTAACGTATACTCATACGGCAAAAAAGTCTATTAACCGGCATTTGACTTCTGACTTCAAAATACCATGGCCCAACTGCTTGTCATATTCGACCCCTTCCACAGTACTCATCTTACCTTTTTCCCTACCTTTATGTCTGTGTGCCTCTTTTACATCTGTGAATCGCTCTTCTGTTCCCCGCCCCTCGACTTTCTGCTACTTTGATGTTCCTCCTACCCTCTGTGAAGCCCGAAGTCAGATAAAGGGCTAATGATAGCTATCAAAACGCCTGCCATTTGAAATAAATAAATAAATGATAAAGTGGAGAGGAAGAGATTAAGAAATTAAAATCTTTACCGATATTGCTTAAATTTTGAAACCCCTCCTGTGTTACACCGGACAACATCCAACTCTGGAGGGGGCATTAAGACAATATAACTGAAAATTGAGCAAGATGATGCTCAAATACAAGTTCTTGCGTTATATTTTCTCGTGAAATACATACGTAACTTCTCATTACAATAAAACTCCAAATAAGAAGTAGTGAGAAAGTAAAAAGCTTGACCGACTTAACAGACAATGATATTGACAAACAGTTCAGCTCAGAATGGCTGTTATTAGCGTCTTTTACAGCCTCAATCTGAACGTGAAGAAGACCCCCACACTTACGGTTTTTATTCTGTGCATTAAATGGGCTTTTGTTTCCTACTCCGCAGAGGCCAACACGTGCATGATAGTCCATCGGGTGAAGATCAGAGGCGGTCAGTGGCCAGTCAAACACTGATACTCTTGTAGTAGAAGAAGAAATTCCCGAACAACTATTTTTGGCTTGTCTTGAGATGTGGAAAGGGTTGCATCCTTATGTCGTCATACACGTGGCCTATTATCATCTATCGCCGTTGGTTAAACAGATCTTAAATATCAAAGTGGTCGGCAACTTCACATGGGAATCCGAACTCAATCAAAGCCTTCCCCCCTTCCTGGACATCAGAGAAAAGTCCGCAAGATTAAAGGGGTAACCCCCCCCCCCCCTCTGGGCTGTACGCAAACTAAGCCATCTATCAGTTTCCACGGTGTGCTTTTCATTCTAACAAAACTTTTCTCACCGAAAAAGAACCAGATCCTGTGTGCTTCAATAGGCAGGCTATACTTTTGGTCGTTAGCCCTTTCTGTAAGTATATATTCATTTCTATTTATATACCTTCACATAGTTCAGGCGGATGTGCAAAAAGGTAAAATCCCACTTGCCAGTACTATAACTACTATAGCTCATATTAAAAATAGAAAAAATAAAAAAAATAACNTATTCCAATTAGATTTCATCCACTTTAATAATGGAAGTGGGGTGTGCGATAGACTTACCTCCACGTGGTGCACCCTGGGCAACGTATATTCATACGGCAAAAAAGTCTATTAACTGGCAGTTGACTTCTCACTTCAAACTACCCTCACCCCATTGTATGTCATATTCGACTACTTTCACAGTACTCACCTCACCTTTTTCTACCTTCGTCTTTGAAGCACTCTTCTGTTCCCCCCCCCCTCTCGATTTTTTTCCCACTTTGATGTTCCTTCCCCTATGTGAAGACTGAAGTCAACTAAAGGGCTAATGATAACCATCAAGACGCCTGCCATTTGATATAAATAAATAAATAATGGAAGTAAATGAATAAAGGCCTCTTACAATTCATCAGTGAAAGAGGTAAAATGACTTCTTTCTACCTAAGACCTTTCTGAATATTAGCGAAATAAAGTTAACTAATTACATCAATAAGCAATGATAACTAAGTCTACCATTTGGTTTGTTTTTTCAACACTACAGGTCAAATAAGTTTTATGAATCATTTGACTGAGGTGAATTCGACTGAAGAAGAGAAAACCATTCAGTTATGTAGATGATGCAATAAAACGAACACGGGATTCGATTTTCGTTAACCGAGTATTGGGAGGGAACAAGAAGATGCGAACCACGAATAAGGTGCAGACAATGTAGCCAAAGTGATCTGGTTTGAACTTGGTGAAAAAAATTACACCCTAACCCTAACCACGATACATTCAATATCATCTTCTGTGTATGTAAGAGCTTTCTGATGCTTTTGCTCAAAGAATGGAAAATTTGGAGAGAAAAATATCCACTTTTATTCAGAAAACCCTAAATTCTCAGTATTAGTACCTTTGGCAGAAATTATGCTACCAATCAGTTAAGAATTGATCTTATTGATTTAAGTCTTTATTGAAGTTGGATGAAAGCGAATACACTGGCCTTACCAGGAGCAGAAGTCGAAGGGAGTTGACGTATGTCTTCTCAGTAACTGAAAGCTCTTTCGCCAATTGGAATGCACGATCATGGTATGGAGGTAGCGATCTCTGAAATGCCAACAATAGAGAACCTTTAACTGGATTTCTGTTTTACATGCATTTTGCATTTAAAAGGGATTTCTTTGTTCGAATCCTTGCAGTCAAAGGATAGGCAAAGGAATTTTTTCATTAAAATTCTAGTCTTATCATTTGATTAACAATAATGAGTAGATTAAAATGCTTCGAAATTACTGGAATTCCTACATCATTGTAAATAAGGAACATGCTCGAGTCTCATCCACGAAGTTATTACAATCTGTTCAGTTTTTTTGGGATGTCAGACAGCGGTTATCTCGAATGTAAAACAACATTTTATTCATCGCCTTAACTTTGGTCCTCGGAGTCTAACCTAAAAAAAACAAACCCGATTTTATAGTAAACATAAGATCTTTTTTGTGCATTGTCAAAAAAGAGATGCACTCAGTTGCCATTCGGTTGAGAGGAGATCTGCGCCGACAATTCAACATCTCTGTGATGGCGGTTTGGCCCTGAGGCTTGCAGTTAGCATAAGTAGGTACAAACCTCAGCTGTGCCTCTCCACCAAAGTCTACATTTACCTCAAAAAGGGGATGTGTGATAGACTTACCTCCACGTGGTGCACCCTGGGCAACGTATACTCATACGGCAAAAAAGTCCATTAACTGGCAGTTGACTTCCGACTTCAAACTACCATGACCCCACTGTATGTCAAATTCGACTACTTCAATGGTACTCACCTCACCCTTTTTCCAACTTTGTGTCTGTCTCTTTTACATCCTTGGAATACTCTTCTGTTCCCCCCTCCCCCTCTCGACTTTTTGTCACTTTGATGTTCCTCCTCCCCTCTGTGAAGCCTGAAGTCAACTAAAGGGCTAATGATAACTATCAAAACGCCTGCCATTTGATATAAATATTTACCTCAAAATTGATTTTACGTAGATCTCCAAAGGTATGTCATACCAGAATATTCAAATTCCTATGTCTCTGGGTTGCCAATAAGACACTAGTTTTGAATCCATGTCTAGAACGCATTCAAGAATTAACCCCATCAAGTGATGACCTTCAATATTGTCATTCCCGAATATCCACTACGTTGGCACTAAACTCAGTGCGTATTGATTGGCTACCCAAGCTGAACATCGTTTCCCACCTTGTGCAGCATAGTTATGGTTATCACCAAATTTGACAAAAATATTTCCACAAAGAGGAAATTTGTTTACATGAATTTTTCACACGAATTCACTAGGGAGTGAATTACTCTGCAATAGATTTCACGCACTACTACTACGATCTTCAGATCTGAAATCTGGGAAAGTTAAAGTTTACAAAAGAATTAATTTAAAAGAGTGAAAATAATTTCATATTAAATGAGTAAAATCTCGGACCAGGTAAAAGTGCTAAACCTCGTCCAGAAAAAGATAGATTTTGCGTTTAAATTTTAGCCGAATGGTAAATTTTCTACAAGCAAGAGTTGTGGAATTCCAAATGTTTCATTTCTATTTCTGAAATATTTAAAATAAAAGGGGTACCCTAGATAGCTTTTCCTGAGAAATTGTGAGCAACCGATTAAGTCGTCGTGGAATTTTGTGGAATTCTATTTCTTCAAAAGACCAATGCACAGAAAATCGATTTCTGCATTTTCACAATTACTATTTAATCTCATTCTCGATGAAAATGTGTTAGTTTATCGACCTTGTGTTTTGACGTCTCAACCTCCATCTCTTATGGCTAGACGACCCGACTTTTTGTTTCATTTAAACGCACACTACATCCATGCCTCAAGTACGCCATCTCCTAGGTGACTCATTTGACTGCTCCCTTGCCACTTACCCCCCCCCCCCCCCCCCCCCCCCCCCCACCCCCTCTCCCTCCATTTCTTTCACGAAACCTTACTTTAACCAATACCACTCCTAGTGATCTACCTTCTGGAACTATTGATTGCTGTTATCAGCTGTCTCAGAATCTAAAATTTGGTTCTAGTTCAATGGTTCCAAAACACTCTTCCCCATTACTACCTCTCATTTGATAAATAATTATTTACCCCTGTGACAAAATCGTTAATGTGGTCTCTTGAGAAGTCAGGGGCGAAGAGTTCCCCATGGGTTAGAGAACACCACTCCCCCCCCCCTCCGGGGGCATACGGGGTTCGAATTGGAGACACTCATCATGGTGGCTTCGTGTTCCAACCCTCTGACTAATATGAACAACGGAGAACACTTTACTAAATGGAGTTGGATTCCCATAATGCTTGTTTTCCTCTCAAGAGTATCTTCAACATATAATTACCTTGATAAATTGTTGAAGTTACTCATTTCAATCACTAATAACTTCATTTAATTGTCTATTTGTACCAATGTACATTTAAACGAAACCGCAAATTCCAAAGTTTACGTTAATGCATACAATCTCAACTCACTTTACGAGGAACCCTAGAACTAGGGTAAAATGTCAATGCAGATGTGAGTTTTTGAACCTTCGATGCTAGAGAATCATAAGTAATGTCATTTAATTTCGACTTGGGTCTGCGTTTCTTTGATCTCTTTCGAAGTCTCAGTCTCTGTCGCCTTTTCTGATTAGAAATCGGTTGGGAAGACTCCAATTCATTATGACTATTTTCTTGATTTACTGAAGGCGCCGGCTGAAGTGGTTCTGATTGGGCTCGTTGACTAATCAAAGGAGAGGAAAATGCATTTCCAGCTGGTGAAGATGGTCCAGAGAAAAGGGACGTCGCTTCGGTTTTTATTTCATCAGCGCACTCGGAATTATCCATTGCATCAACATCTCCTCTCCCTTCTTCACATTCAGGAAGGCCAATTACATTTCCCTTTATCTCCTCCTCCTCCTCCTCATCATCATCATCGTAGCAGGAGACACCAGTAATTGCAGAAATTGCACCTATGGAAAGAGCCGGTGCTAGACTACATGGATCCTCTTCCATGCGTTCGTCGTTCTCAAAGTCTTCAGGATGCGCAGAGTAATTTGATGTTCTTCGACTTGCAGGTGCACTCTTTGAAGGGTACATTTGGTATCCAAACGGTTCAACCTAAAATGAGCTCAAAATAAGTTCCCATATTTAAATTTTAAAGGAGACGAAAATAAAGCGCATGGCTAATAACAATGAAGATCAATGTTCGACTAGGGCCAGATTACAATCATGATGCTTCCGATCCTGAGAAAGGAAGAACGTTTTTCCAAAACTCCTCCTCGTAACGTACTGGGAGCTACGCACAAAGGTGCTGTGTCCAGAACATGTCTCATTCTCGAGGCAAGGGGCCGCGTAGACGCGTTAATCCCCCAAGCTCAATAGAGAGGTTAGTACGAGTTCATTTAAGTAGTTTTATTTTGTGGGCATGATGAGTGCGAAAGATTTGCCTCCACGTGGTGCACCCTGGGCAACGTATACTCATACGGCTCCACGTGGTGCACCCTGGGCAACGTTTACTCATACGGCTCCACGTGGTGCACCCTGGGCAACGTATACTCATAAGGCACCACGTGGTGCACCCTGGGCAACGTGTACTCATACGGCAAGTAAGTCTATCACGTGGTGCACCCTGGGCAACGTATACTCATACGGCAAACAAACTGGTGCACCCTGGGCAACGTATACACGGCAAAAGAGTCCGGGTGCACCCTGGGCAACGTATACTCATACAGCAAAAATGTGGTGCACCCTGGGCAACGTATACTCATACGGCTAAAAAAGCCTATTAACCGGCAGCTGACTTCTAACTTCAAACTATCATTTACATATCCTTTTTGAATAGTGGGGCCGATTATTAATGGATTTACAACAATGAAGATTGAACTTCTGACCTCAAGCTCGACAAACACACATCTTCATTGTTGCATTTCAGTCGCTTTTAATATTTAAAGTGCTTTTGAAATTAAAGTCTCCAATTGATTCAGGTGATGAAAGCACCAATTCAGTTTAAGCAGAAAATGAAACACAATGGTGAACAAAGTGGAAGGATATTCTTAGAAGCTAAACTAACCAAAAACGTTTAAAAATTTCAATTTTTCCCAAATGCAGGGGAAAAATCAAAGTTATTTTAGCACCTATTAGGACAAGAAGCACAATGCCCTGACAAATTATTATAGATTTTATTTAAGATCATTCTGGTAAGATATCTGCAATTAGGCAGACATGATAGGTCATCAAGTACTAAGTTGAAATTTGCACATATTTGAAATAAGATTATTTCTCTTAAATGTGAGTGGAATGTGAGTATGATTTAAACACCAAGTGCGAGGGTTTTCATCAAGTGATATTCAAATATAACTTGGGNGAGAGGGTACTGTGATTCCTGAAATTTAAGTTAGTACGGTGATAATATTCTTTTATCCTCTGAAGAGGTTGTTATTCACGCACTCACTTCTCCTAACCCACGGTACTTAGATACACCCTGAAGTAGATAAGCACTAATGACAAAAAATAATTAGAGGGAGGGAGGGAGGGAGGGGGGTACGTATTACCGTTCTTCCAGATTATTGTCTTTTTCAATTCCTTTTTTGTTTCCATTTTTCAATATCACCATTTTAAAGCCACTTACAATTACACTAAGATGAGTAAATGGGGGTTCGAAGATCTTTAGAGTCAGACAGATAACCTAGCATTTGACCAATGCACTTTGGAGATTTACTTTAAAAATATTTATTTATATCAAATGGCGGGCGTTTCGATAGTTATCATTAGCTCTTTAGCTGACTTAGGGCTTCACAGAAAGGTGGAGGAATATCAAAGTGACAAAAGTTGAGAGGGGGGGGGAACAGAAGAGTGTTTCGAAGATGTAAAATAGACAAAGGTAGAAAAAAGGTGAGTGAGTACTGTAGAAGTAGCCGAATATGGCATACAGTGGGGGTAGTTTGAAGTGAGAAGTCAATTGTCCGTTAATAGACTTTTTTGCCATATGAGTATACGTTGGCCAGGGTGCACCAAGTGGAGAGGTAAGTCTGTCGCACACCCCCAATTTGGAATGTTTGGGATGTCTTAGCTTAACTCTCCTAACCATAATGCAAGTCACCTTATATAAGGAATGCCATTTACAAATAGTTAATTCATAATTTTAATTGCAGCAGTTCTTGATAAACGCTTGCAAACATTGGGTAGATTAACGATTGTGATTGGTTGAGAAATTATTGGTGCTGCGAGCACTTATCAGCAATGGAGTTTGAGAAGCCAGAGGGAAGAAATCTAAGAGCTCGTGCTAGAGTGTTATTAAGGATTTCACAATAAGCAACCGATGTAGACATGGTCGGACTAATTAGTGTACAGTAATGATATAAAATAGGTTTCCGTGGGAATCGTGGTTGCAGATGAGGCTAGAATATGGATCATTGTCAAACCTGCAAAGAGGCATGAGGACTTTGGAAGATTTTCACATGTTTAACTCATCCACAGACACGTTTGGCATGATTTTCATTTCATCGGTTTTTTTGCTTTTTCTCTACAGAGAATTGAGCTTGCATCCCATTTCACTTTGATTTGCATTAGACATTAGGCATACTTTATTATTTTTTTTTGAAATAGTGATTGACAATTGACTATAATTTTTCTGGTTTATTGAACTGCCAAAAAATTGCAATCAATGTAGTCCTAGAGTAAACTTCTGGTGAGAGGTGTGCTCAGGCGTCAGGGTTCCTGTGATTTTGTCATAGTAAGTGTGGTTGATATTTCCTTTCACCCCAATCATTGCCGTGTTAATTACAGTCTTTCCAATAGAAACCCCCTTCCTTTTTGTCTTATTTCAACTTTTATACTCATAGCAAATCTCCGGTTCCCATTTCTAAACTTATTTATAACAAATGGCAGGCGTTTTGATAGCTATCACTTGTCCTTTAGCTGACTTCAGACTTCACAGAGGGGAGGAACATCAAAGTGGGAAAAATTCGAGAGAGGAAGAGTGATTCACAGATGTAAAAAAGACAGAGACACAAAGGTAGAGAAAAGGTAAGATGAGTACTGTTGAAGTGATCGAATTTGACATACAACGGGGTCATGGCAGTTTGAAGTCAGAAGTCAACTGCCGGTTTTTAGGCATTTTTGCCACGTGAAGGTAAGTCTATCGCGCACCTCTGGCTGTCTGGAATTAAAAAAAAACAATTGAAACAACCTGATGCTGGTATTTGCTGAATTAACATATGGGTTCCATTGGAGCGGCCTATTAACAGGCTCTGTAATTGACATATAACCATATCATGCTGGTGCAGGTCAGCACTTTGATTCGATGATAATTCTGGGTGGCACAAGCCTCGGTAGTTCCAGTGAGGGTTTTTTTGGGTGGATTTTGGGCGAAATTAGTTTACACGCAACGTATTTAAGTCCTGATTTATTTTGTGTGGAGGGGGTGCGTGATAGACTTACCTCCACGTGGTGCACCCTGGGCAACGTATATTCATATGGCAAAAAGTCTAATAACTGGCAGTTGACCTCTGACTTCAAACTACCTTGAACCCACTGTATGTCATCTTTGAATCTCTCTTCTGCTCCCCCTCTCGAATTTTTTTCACTTTAATGTTCCTTCCCCTCTGTGAAGCCTGAAGTCAACTAAAGGGCTAATGATAACCATCAAAACGCCTGCCATTTGATATAAATAAATATTTTGTGTGGAGTTATTCGCTTTTACAGACATTTCTTCATTATGCTTTGAATATACTCTTCAATGATTAATTAGAATTCCAATTATAAGGTACTGCCAATAAACTGGAAATAGGAGAAAATTTTGACAGTTCAGAAAGGAGCTTAATGTTTCTCCTTTTCTTTTGTAGGTACAAGCGATTCAAAGGGAGGACACAACCCAAACGCGGAACTTCACGTAAGTCTTACTCCACTCTAACACACCAACAGAAGTCAACATTTGGGTTGGACGCTTGTATTGTGGTCTGACTTCGGGGCCCACTAATAAGTAGAAAAGAAAACAAGTATTAAAGTATTTGATCATTACTGCGAACTGGTGCCTTAGGTGGGTAGGGGTCTGGATATCCAGGGTTACCCCCAGACCAGTCCTGGTTTTTTGCCTCCACATTCTAAATTTTGCGCTATTTCAAGTGTGCCAATCAAGGGGTGTAACCTTGACGACAATACACCAAGTCCCTAGATATATATGCTTTAGTAGCCCTCGCGTACATTCACTAAACATTACAGTGTGCTGCTTATCACTGCAACACTTTCGCCTATTAAAACAATTCAACGAGTTGGTGTAGTCCGGTTGGCAGGCTTGGAATTCTTGCACATTCTTTCTTTCTCTGTGTGTGTGTGTGCGTACCACTGGGGGTGCATATTGGGCTACGCGTCGTTGGATTAGAAATGAAGGGCGAAGTCTGCTCTGGGTCGTCAATCCAACTACTGTGTTGTTGTGGTGCTAGGAATTGTGAGTTTTTCTTCCTCAGTTTTGATGTTTTGTTTTAAAAGTTATTTGTTTTGGTGGTGGATGGGAGGATTCTTCAAACACAGTACTTTCCCCTCCGGTTACTTCCATTAATTCCAGTGTGCCAGAAAATGTCCACTAAGATAAACTTTTATCTATATCAAATGGCCGGTGTTTCGATAGTTATCATTAGCCCTTTAGTTGACTTCGAGCTTCACAGAGGGAGGAACAGACAATATCACGAAAAGTGAAGAGGGTGGACAGAAGAGTGATTCACAGATGCAAGAGACAGCCACAGAGGTAGGGAAAAGGTAAGGTAAGATAGTGGTAATCTGAATTTAGAAGTCAACTGCCGGTTTACAGACTTTTTTGCAATATGTGTATACATTGTCCAGGGTGCACCACGTGGAGGCAAGTCTATCACGCACTTCAATTTATGCGAATTTATTTCATTATTTCATCCCAATTTCTCAACCCCAGTAATTCAGTTTCCAACCCTTTCTCATTGATTTCGTAAGGGCACGCTAATTCGCTGTTCGCCAATCATGGGTTTCGAATTGGCCCCGCTTAATGCTTCATCACCGAAATGCGCAAAATATAGAATTCCTATTGATTTGCTTCAATGATTGCCAATTTCCGTGTTGCTGGTGGAAGAAGGTTGCCTCACTCCTTACTTTCCCCGTTGGGTATTTTTGGTTCTCGTAGACCCTTGTCTCATTACTATTACTCATTCTTGACTATTTAAGTGGACAGAGAAATTGGCCAGCGTTTGATGAGGTGTCTACTGACTGCTGGTCAAAAAAGCCCCACTGAAATTAGGAGGAGGGGGGCGGGGGGCGTTTGGCGGGGAGGAGGGCGTTAAATTTTAATAGCACAAAATGCAAGGTCAAAACAACTTTACCGCAGTGATAATTCTAACTAATGAAAGATATTTATGGCTTACCAGGCATACTAACTTTAAGTGGCACTTCATGGATTAAAAGTCTTTTTGCTGTTGTTGTTGTTGTTGTTGCAATGGATGTGTTAGTTAGAATAGCAATTTGCAAAATAATCCTGAAAGTTTCTCGAAATTGTTAAACAGGCTTTTTGGGCTTAATAGAGCCTAAATGACCGCAAATATATTTTTATTTCAAATGGCAGGCGTTATGATAGGCATCATTAGCCCTTTAGTTGACTTCGGTCTTCACAGAGAGGAAGATAAACATCAAAGTGGCAAAACGTCGAGAGGGGGACAGAATAATGATTCACAGACGTAAAAGAGACAGGCAGACACAGAGGTAGAAAAAGGTGAGGTGAGTACTGTGAATTATTCGAATATGAAATGCAGTGGGGTCTTGGTAGTTTGAAGCGAGAAGTCAACTGCCGAATAATAGACTTTTTTGCCGTTTGAGTATACGTTGCCCAGGGTGCACCACGTGGAGGAAAGTCTATCTGTGTCGGAAAGGCTAATAAAACGTCGAACGTTTATGCTCTGCGAATGCGCAAGTTTTAGTTTGTGTTGAAGTTGAATCTCTTTGCCGATACATTTTGATTGCCGTGTTGACTGTAGACATTGATGTGTTTGTCCAAACCCCTATGAAACTCTTATTTTAGTGTCTTTTATTAAAAATGGCTCTAAAATCCACTTGAGAAAGCGTTTACCGTTCTTCATCTAGGATATCATGGGGAAACTTGACGAGAAATTCGAATTCTGTGTCATTCATTATTAACTGCACTTAAGTATATTGCGGTTATGCACGGTTCTGGATCGAATTCCATTTTTTCCAGTCTTACATTTACTGGCACGTTATATGCAATAGTTTGGGAGGGTCATTTACAATCAGCAATGAATACTTGATCAAGTTAATCCAATTTGAATTATATATATGGTTATTTTCAAAATATTTTTATCAGTACAAACAACACATTGTCACTTTTTTTAAGACGTTGCATCGTTATATAAGTTATCGATTTTTTCTAAATCTTTTAGCGAGGCCTCCTGATTCTGCAGCCCCTCTCACAGGCCCCAATTTTCTCCAAAAGTAAGTGATTTATTTCGTTTTTTTTTGGTTTTCTACAATAATTAAATAAATAATTTGATACTAAGAATGTGGAATAAGGAGCGATTGAAACCTAGTCTTGAAATTTTAACATCCAGCCAAGGAGGGGCGGTGAGGGGGTGATGACCTTTTTGGTATTCAGACTTCATACCTTCAAAAAAAATTGACTGATCGATCGAGTTTACGCCAGAAGTTAATATTAAGCTTTTTGTAAATAATACTACTTAAATGGTAAACTTTGTCACAAGTTGCCAGTTTTCAGTAGTGACAAAGAGGTAGGCATGAGTGTTTATGTTATTTCAGATGTTCGATTTCTTCCTACAAAGAGTAAGAAAATGACATATTTTTCGAAGTTACTTGATCAAAAAGCCATTTGTCTCTATTTTTTCCTTCCATACGTCTGAAATGATCCATAATCATCTTCCCATTCTGTCCAATTGTATTTCAAATTTTTTATCACAAAAGTAAACGAATTTGATGGAATTCCTGGAATTAGGGTTGCAATCACTTGAATGACGTGTGAATCAACAATAGATTGGTCTCAATAAATGCCCCTTATAGTTCCCCTCATGGGAAAATGTCAAACCCTAACCCTAACCTTAATCGATAGCGTGTAGGGCAAAAAAGGAAAGCTTTAACTTATTCTTACTTGTTTTCTTTTCATCAAAGAATGATAGAATACTTCTTAAACACGAGGTAATAGTGATAACTAAACAGTTTCTGCAAAGTTCAGCTCATTTTCATCAACTCTAACTGAGATAGGGCAGAGCAGTTCAATTCTCTTAAGATCTCTTTGCTCAATCACCGTCTAATGCAAACTCCTAATTGCACCTAACCCCCTTACTTTCTCTCATTGATTTTCCCCGCCTCAAGCTAATTCCCTTCACAAGAGCTTAACAAACCGTCCAGGTACTCATTTCTTTTTTTGGCATCTACTTAATTGTTGTCAGTAACCACGCCGTTTCATCATCGATTAATTTCTATTTGCTGCCTGACGCGTTGACAATGGTGTATTTTAAGCAATAATTGATTACCTTCGTGACAGCTTTGAATATAAGTGATGAAATAAACAAAGGTAGATAAATCGATGTGGTAGAGGACAAAATGGGTGCAATGATACTGTCTTATGATTCGATTCGCAAAAAATTAACCCGTACTGATGTGTCAAATGGATTTGTTATTTCAACTTTCCCTCTGTGCGCTTTGAGAACATTTTCTTCAATAGATATTCTACCGAAATAGATTTTTCGCATAAATAACAATTAATTTTGTATTAATGGAACAGTGGTCAGGAGTTTTCTTGCATTTTCGCAGGAAATATAATTCACCTTCAAAATTGTTCAATTTCCAGGGCTTGAACCCTGTGCTCCTAAACGCTTTTAACCCGCAATATTTAGACTTGTTTTTCAACCAACTGACTTAACTGCTTGACTGATGGCGCCAACTTTAATCTTATTTATCATTTGTTTTAAATCAAATTCAATCGTTAAGGCGTTCCAATTGTAGACTGATGATAATTTTTGACCAGTGGCAACACAGGTGATAAGTCCCAGTTCTTGCTAAAATGAGAAAACCTGAAATCAATTTATTGTGAAGGGCATTGTAGACGAGAACAAAATGCGCTATCATCTTATAGTGCTGGATACTTCTTTCGGTATCTCTTTCATCTGTATTATCATCACATTATGTTGCATATTTTTTTTGAAATAAGACTGTAATTGGCGATATATTTGCTATAAATGTTAACATTTTGTGGTTTTACAAAGTGCTTGTGGTGCTATCATGACGCAAGAGAATGCAACTTGGGAGAAAACTATGCCTATCCTATTTTTTATTGACTTTCAAATTATTTTGTTTTTTTTTCAAGTTCATTTGCAATTAGTGTAATATTAGTTTATGTATGCAAATATATTTGCTTCTAATTTAAATTCCTTAATTTGGGGGGGAGGAGGGGGGGGGTGGGGAGGGTGGGAGAGAAATGTACTAATGCCAAATGTGGAGGGGCGTCACTTTATTAATGCATATTGTTTGTTTGTCAAGCTGAAATATGATCATTCGAATTAGAAGATGCGTTTAAATGCTTGCTAACTCTCTCTCTTCATTTCCGATAGATTTCAGACTGATTACCACGGAGACAAGCCAAAGATTGCTCCTTTCAGCGCTTTGCCCAGTAAGTCGATTCGCGTTCTCTAACATTTATGGGATGATTATTTCAAAAAAAGTAAAATGGTTGTTTTTTGTTCCTTTAAATACAAAAAAACAGCTGAAAGGAACCGATTCCACGATCCCTCCACCCATGTGGGCTCTCATATGCGTACATTCTCGTCAACAACTAGTCAGACCGCACCAGTTCTTCAAGGCTCTCAACAGGACCTTTCGCCTCTGAAAACCCTTGATCTACCTGTGTACACAAAGAATGGCGTCGGCGGTACTTCTTCGAGCCCGCGTCAACGACTACCTGAACAGTGCCACTCCCGAGGACGAGCTTCCTACGGGGGATCCTCCTCCTCGAGTACAGGAGGGAATCTATTCTCTGGAGGACCGTCTTCCAACCCTATTGCTCCCCCTGAAGAAGCTTTCCGATCACCGATTTCTTCTGACAGTAATTTGAAGATTTCCGTCTCCTCTCCTGTTAGTAATGGCTTCTACTCGCCGGACAACTTCAATATCATAAAAAGTGTAAGTTTGGCTAGTCTTTTCACCTAATTTCATCCTAGTAAATGTTATCTTTATTTATTTTATTTTCTATTTTTTTAGATGGATGCGGCAAAGAAGCAGTTGTACTCCGCTCTACTTCAATCAAAGGAGAGTGTGCTGAGGTGGTGGGTTCAGGAGACGACAAAATATACTCGCCTTCCTATGCCTCCTTCACCTATGCAAAGTCCTGTTGGCGAAGTGGATGTTGGGACGTCTACGGATATCTCACCCTCACCTAAACTCTCCGCCCCAGCATCTTCCAATCATGAGTTGACGATGCCCTCTCTTGAACGTGACGAGAACGATCTGATTGAGGTTTGTCTGAATCTTCATCTTTACGCTCTAGCTTTAACAGCTTGCCAGTTGTGATTGTGACGCGAACTTTGCTGAATTAATAATTATTGAAATATAGCCCCCCCCCACTCCCTCCTGTTAAAGCTGCCCGTTAGATCTAGTTCACTCATTCGCATATGTAATCCTCAGACATTTATGATCTCTGAAGTATGAGGAGAGAGGCTTGATTTTTAAATTTCAATTTATCATACACGATAACGCCTCATTTGTCTACTCAGCTTCAACGGCATCAGAGTGTGTCGCCACCACCACAAGGGAGGAAATCGGCGTCGTACTGTAGTTAGCTTTTACTCTCACATCTTACACGTGCAAACTGGTTCCACTTTCCACAACCCCCTCCCCCCCCCCGCCCTTCTTTTCACCCACCTTCATTCCCCCGTCACTCCATCTGGTCTGTCTCACCTGCGTCCTGATTTCTGGTGGTCTTTAAGGTCACCAAATCCCTAAGGAGGGGGGGGGGGGGGGGGGGGAGGGGGTGGTAATATTTGCAAGTCTATTTTGGCCGTAAGCTCTAACTCTACGTTTCAAATTCAACCTATTAACTTCTTAGGTCTTTCATGGTCCGGTTACTTATGTATTCATTTATGTCAAATGGCAGGTTTTATGATTGTTATCAGTAGCCCTTTAGTTGACTTCGGGTTTCGCAGAGGGGAGGAACAGACAAAGTGAAAAAAGTCGAGAGGGAGGGGGACATAAAAGTGATTCACAGATGCAAGAAAGGCAGACAAATAGGTAGAGAGTAGGGTAAGGTGAGTACTGTGAGTGGTGGAATTTGACACACTGTCGCGAGTTATGGTAGTTTGAAACCACGAGTCAGCCTCCAATTCTTTAGAGCTTTTGCCATATGAGCATACGTTGCCCAGGGTGCACCACGTGGAGGTAAAGTTGTCGTGTATACCCCATGATCCGATTATAGAATCTGTGATCTCGAGTTTTGCTGATCAGCTTTAGATTGCCTTTTACGTCGATATTGGTGCATACTTCTAAAGTGACCCATCCCAACTTTCGCACTTAAGCAATGAATTTTCTAAGTTGGAGGCATGCCTAGAACCTGGTATAACCTTGAAAGTGTAGACTACTGGAAATCTTTGTTTGGGGTTAGGATTAGATCTTCCTGCATATTTCCTAGCTAACAGTACGCATAATTATTTTTAATAACATGAAAATGTTTGTTTTTTTTGAAACAGGAAATACCTTACTCCTATAAATAACGCGATGTTTTGGAGAAAATTGCCCGAATAGCATTAAACTAGAGCACATAACTTTTGTTTAAATTAAACCAATTTAATGCGAATGATAAAATTAGGTTGCTAATAAACACTAGCAAGAACGGCATGCACCCAAACGAATGGGGAAGCAAATAGTTTCCATCACCGCGTTATTCCACCAGCGCCGGGTTGATCCTGAATTTGGCCTTACTTCCATAAATTATTGGAAATTAATTCGTTGCTGAAGGTGGTACTCGAGTAAGAGGCCACATAGTTGTGGAATGCAAAAGCGTGATCTAACTGTATGAATTGTGTAAAGTTGAAGCGTCAGAAGATCTCAGAAAGGTTTACAAGGGGCACGTGGAAGCAATCATCTTACTCCGACTCAGGAAGGGACATGGTGATGAGTATATTAACATTCAAATTGGGGTTTTTTCGCCTCTTTCAGTGCATGTTCGACTTCCTCATTGATGCAATAAACGGCGGAGAGTCCCTTCAATCCCTTAATCGTCTCCTCAAACTCGCAATTCGAAATTGCACCACAACCGTGAAATCTAAACCTCAACACGCCCAGCAACTTGGAAACCAGTCTGAGCACGTTTCTACATCCTTCACTTTTGATGAAGTCCAACCCTCTTGCGAAGTTTCCTTTATCAAGGTGGTGAGTCGTATTATCCAACAACAGCAGCAGTTACAAGAAAGAGAACAAGGAGAGAAGGATCCGAAGAACAATAGTCCGAGTCCGGTGGATATGGCTATTAAGCAGGTCATTGCCTTTATTGAAAAGGCGTGGTATTCTATTCATCACAATTTGCCTTTTCCTTTGAGAGATGGAGGCCACAGTCAGCCTCATCAAATGCTTACTTGGATTAAATTGATCACTGAATTTGCCGAGGAAGCGATCGACCAGATTCCTCGTGAGTGCCATTGATTTGTCAGCTACTGACTATACGATGTCATTCAATTTTCATGCCCTACATTCAATTAAATTTCATTGATTTAAGTCCCTTCTACTTTATTCCCTTTAAGTGGAGGGAAAGCCAATTCTTCGTCGAACCAAGACGATAGGTGCTGGGCAGAATTTGAATTTCACCTCAGAACGTGAACGGGTGCTCAGAGTTCAAAGTTACATTCCCCCAATTCTTTCGTTCTCCACTGCGAGTTCATCAGTAAGTGCATCTGCATCGCCTTGGGTGTCGTCACCCTATCGACAAGTTCAACTCAAATCTCCACACAGTTCCCCTGATGGGCTATACCTTCAAGATTCACTTGCTCCGATTAACCCCCATTCCTCCGTTGAATCCCAACTGGCCGCTGCTGAGTCAGATGATGTTGTTAGAATAGAGTCATCCCAGATGGCTCAGAGTGAATTGATGGTGCGGAGAACAATGCTGAAACGAAATGCCCACCCTTTGAAGTATATCAAGAGAGTGACTGCACCGGTGAATGGCGAGGCCTTGCCGCCGAAGGAGGATTACAAGTCCTCTCTCCAAATGGATCTGGATGAAGTCCACGATTTGAAGAGGCTTAATTCACAGTATGCATTGTTACCATTTTGCTTAGATATATTAACGATATTTTTGTTTGCATTCTGATTGCAGTATTTCAAGCTGTGTGTGTGTGCTTAACGAAAAGACATGGGAAATGCCTACCGTTTTGGAACTTGGTTGGTTTTGATTTCCACAATATTTTAATGACCACCAATAATGGTGCAGAGGGCACCCTGTTGTATTAATCAGGATGAGGACATTTTGAAGGGGGGGGGGTTGACATTTGTCCGTTCTAGTTTTTTTTATTCACTAATAGTGGCTTTAGAGGGTACAATTTTGCATGGTTAGCGTTGGGGTGCATTTAAATTGGAAAAGAATTTCGGAAATGCGTAATAGAGAGAGGGAGGGGGAGAGAGATGACGCGTTCTGAATGGAAATATCACACTTTTCCCGAACTCACAAATGATAAGCACGGAGTTTATGACTTCTGATTTAGGAGATGTGCAATCAAATGAAATGAGGTCAAAAAATAACTTTGACTGAGGTTTAGTATTGTAAAATTTATCCGATCAAAACGTACTTCTCGCCACATCGCTGCTTTCTTACTTATTACTTATTATTCGATTTAAAGTATTGAGAATGGAAGTCCGAATCCTTGCTTCGCTCACTTTTGAAAGCGAAATTATATATGATTGAGAGTCACTCTGTGCTATAAGCCTGAAAAAAATGTTGTCCCATAATTTCCATGGTAAAAGCTGGTTGACCAAGTTCGCTCATGTCATTCTTCACCTTTTTGTAGGATTGTGGAAGAATTGAAGGAGGTAACTCGAAGTTACAACCAACTTCTACGACAAGAACTCGATAAAAAGGAGTTATACATCACCGCGCTCGAAAGGCTTGCGTGAGTCCATTAATACGCTTATTTTAATCAAACGGGAATGCACTTGTTTGGGGGGTGGGAGGTATTTATTATGTATATATATGCATATAACAATTCTGAAATGAGCTTTTCCTAACGTAAAGCATCACATTTACAACTGGATCAAGTATTATAGTCAATTTTAAAATGACATAAATTAATTATTAGGAAATTTTAGTGCTCTAATGTCTTGTTTAGAGGAGATGTTCAATAGAGGGTATTTGCAAAAATAGCACCCCTAAGTTGGGCTTCTCGGTAATATCCGCTGGACGGCGAATTCTAGTTCTCTCTTTTCAGGCAGAGAAGAGATACCTATAGAAGTAGGTGGAAAATGATTGGTTGGCTAGTGTTTACACCATTCTGATTGGCTGTTGAGATCAAAAGTTTATACCGCCAGTGATCACCATTACGGCCCCAAACATCCCATTTATAAGCACATCGCACAAGTCAGTGTAATTAAGTACATCGTCTTATTTTTAAATTTTCATACAAAATTTATTATTGGTAAGTGGGGGGGGGATTTCTAAAGAGACCTGAACCAACTGCCTAAGTCGCAGAAAGACGCATATTTGGGCATTATTAACACTTAATCAGAAAAGCATATATCATTTTGCTGCCCTTCATGCAATGTCACAACTGAACTAAGTCCACTCTCTTTATTGCATATAGTTAATAGCGGCCAAAATCTTATACATATTTACCCCCTTAAAGATTAAATTAACGTAAGATTATGAGGAATCTGTGCTTTTAATGGATTTTGCTCAATTTGGTTTAATTTGTCAATCAAGCAAAAAATCATTGGCCCTAAACGATATACTCGCACCCAGTGTTCTTGGTGTTGGAGACGATTCCCACGTCTACACCGGTATCTCCTCCGGTTTTCCTTCCCTCTCAAAGTGGCTCAGTGATCTTGGAATTCCCGTGGGTGATATTGAAATAGTGAGTTTCAATATCACCTCCTCTCTCACACACACACACATACTACTTCTGATTTGTATATTTGAGTGTTTTTATCGTTCGGTGTTTTTTTTGTACTTTAGATTACTGCTCATCATTTCGATCAAAATGATTTCCTCGAATTGATTACCAAGGAGGACCTCTGGAGACTGCATCTCAAGTGAGTAATTTAAATTAAAGCAAACGGGTTTATCATAGCACAGCTAACACACCGTCAATTACAATCTCTACAAATAGCCCCTCCACCCCAATTCAATTTACGAGAGTGTTCTTCAACACTCGTCTTGGTCATCAGAGGTAGCATGATAAAGTTGCTCTGATGAAAAAAAAACCGTGGTTGGCTATTCTCTAAAGTAGCTGTGTACCAATGGGATCGAACTCCTTATCCTTACGAAACTGACAGATGACTTCAACAGATAAGACAGTCATATTTAGAGAGGATACTTTAAGTTAATGAGTAATTAAAAACGTAAAGAAGCCACTGCTATGACCTAACGCATTTCGAGTGTAGGCTCATAGATATTTCCCAACAGCCATACATGATTTCATTGTTATTAGGTCTTCTATGTCCCGTAATGGACCTTCGAACGAAATCACATTTTGACCACATTAATTTTATGAAGTTCCTATTCAGAGAACGTCAACTTCTGGCCAGTCTCCGTGTTCTTTCCATTGAACTGTGGGCAGGTAGAGTAACAAATGCCCATAAAACTGCATTAAAAGCGACCCTACTTCACATTTTGGGCGTAGGCTGTGCTATTGTGAACGCCGATTTCAACTTGGTTCAATAGAGGTTATCCTCAACCGCATTGTGGCTCATATCTCCACCAATGACTTTGTTTGCCGTTTTCAAGCTGAATTAATGTTGATATTTGTATCATTTCAGAGGTGGATCAGTACTGCGAATTTGGGGTGCCGTAAGCGCCTTGCGACGGAAATTCCTTTCTGGTAATCAGGCTGAAGGGGTGGATGGCGATGCCAGCCGATTTCAGAACTCATAAACTCGTCTCACGAGAACCTCTCCCACCCGATTTTCCTACCCCCCCCCCCCCTCCTTCCCCACAGCCTTTCTTCCTCACCCCTCTTCTCAAAATCTATTTATTGTGTGCGACATAAATCCGTGTGATACAACAGCTTCCTACGTTTCCACTATATACATCTTTTGGCCTTATTTGTACATCCTAATTAACACAGAGTTTTCAGAGTTCAATCTTTTCTTTCCTATATATATATTCCTTAGCTTTTACTAGGTGAGATTGTAGTATCACAGTGAGCCTGAATACAGGCTGTTTGGAATGTATTTGGGAGTCTCATCAGGTAAAGTCAAAGTGTTTGCCAACTACCAAACTTGAATGGATTTAAACGAAATCTAATAGGCAGCAAAGTTACACCCAAAGAGCAGGTATTTTATTGAAAATAATACCCCTAGTGTGTTCGGTGGTGGCCTAGAAACCTGAACCAGGTCCACTAATCCGTTGGCTTTTGCAGTCTTGGCACAGTGGTCAAAGCGTCTGTCTTGGCAGCACCCGATGCATGAGTACAAGCACAATAGTCCATCGGGTTATTATCTGAGGAGTTCAGAGACCAAATGCTCACTTGGGTGGATCATGCACATGACCCGCTATTGGTTACTCTCAATCCCTGTCATGGACGTAACAGTGGTCAGCAATTATAAGTGGGTATCTGAGTTCAGTCTAAGTCCACATTAAAAAAATCTTTGTGGGAGGCGGGGTGATGGTGTTAGCGGAAGAGGGGGACACACACGTCTAGAAACCTTGACAGTTTGGCGAACTGGGTCCTTTAGATTTGCATGTACACCAGGGCATCTGTTATGCAGCATGTGCTTCTGAATTTGGCAAAATTCGTTCTAATCGGCAGAGAACAAGTTTGTTATGTGAACCTAATGCATGAGAAGTTGATCTCTGAGGAGTTGATCAGATGGTCTGTTATGTTGCCTTCTTCAATACACAGCAGCCTCTTAGCCTCCATCCCATTCTTTAGTTTATTCTGACCTATTAGCACAGTGTTCTGGTAATAAAGAGTAGTATTCAAAACCTCTTTGTTTATTATTAGAGGGCTGGTGTGATTAATCATAATGAATGTTATTCCTGTCGATGAATCAGGTTGTCATTGCATATATGATCGAATAGGAGCGTAGTATATGTGAATACCTTTAATACTTCAGAGAAAAGGCAGCCAAGCATCTGTTAAAGTACACCCTGTGTATACCACTAACATAACTTAATGGTGACAGGTGACTAAAAATGGAGACTGTGATTACTTAAGCAGTTGCGTAAATTAGAATACTATTCCTCACAGTGGCAAATATGATCTATCTTTGTACATCCTTTTAGTGGTGCTTTGCTATTTCGCTCCGAGCTTCTCCGAGAACTGAAAAATACAATAGAAAGTGCAATGTTACTGATATTGACTCTTTTGAGGGTGATGTGTAGCTGGAGGATACTATTCTAGCAACTAGCTACACCCTAATTGACTTTGCAATATGAACAGGTGTGTACCAAAAGTCCAACCTAGTAGAACTTGAAGTGTTGACTGAATGGAATAGGCACCAAGCAAGTTCCGCAAGAAGTGCAATGAGGGGGAATAAGTTAAAAGTGCAAAGTTGAATAAATGGTGTCTGATGAGATGATTGGATTAAGACAAAAGTGAGTCATAATGCACTACCCTTCACGCGTGTCTTTTTCTCACGTTGTGGTTGTGTGCTTCTGTGCACTAAATAATTCGTTTAGAATATCATCAGTGCACCAGAAAGGACCTCACCGAGTTCATTCTTCATGCCTGCAATGCTCTCCAGACATTATTGCCCTATCAGGCGATGTATCATTTCCCATATTGTGGTGTGCGATAGACTTACCTCCACGTGGTGCACCATGAGCAACGTGTACTCAAACTACCATCACCCCTTTCACAGTACTCATTTTACCTTTTCTCTGCCTTTGTGTCTGTCTCTTTTACGTCTTTGAAACACTCTTCTATTCCCTCCCCCCGTCTCGACTTTTTGTCACTTTGATATTCCTTCTCCTATGTGAAGCCTGATGTCAACTAAAGGGCTGATGATAACCATCAAAACGCCTGCTATTTGATATAAATATCATTTCCTATTGACCTAAAGCCATATAAATTGGTCTTGCTTTCAAATGGAATCTGCCGGTTGAGGTGTTAAATCTTTCCTTCTTCCTTCCGGTTCTGAGAAACTAAGTTAACATCTAACAATACCGCGGCGGCAGACCGAATCATTTTTGTCAATTTACTCATTATCGAAAGTTCCGTATGCATGTGTCAAGAAACCCCGAGTTTGGTTTGATTCGCCTCTTTTCAATTAAAAATTAAAGTTGAGAAGGAGATAGGTAGGTTAAAGAATCTTGTCAGATTTACAACACTAAACACTTTTGAACGTGGGTACCTCCCGCACCTCCAGTATATACTCCAGCCGATTGTCATACTATCAAGCCTTAGCTAATGTTCCGTTTGGAATGCTTCCCAGGGTTAACTGAACTACTGCAAAGGTATAGAGGAAACAGACTCATGGCGAGGAATGCGTTTATTTGGACTGTGTGTCGCTGACACGGAGCTTGCTCATGAAAATACAATGAAGGGTTTGTTAAATAATGTGGAAGGCAGGGAGGTCCCCAAGCTCCCCCACGCGACACGTTGCGACACGGCAGCACTTTTGAGTCTCCCTGAGGGCACATGGCAACGTTGTGCACTCCACACTTCTGTTAACAGACCAAGTCACACAGTGATTATTGAAATACAGTAGAAATTTAATCCTTCGTTGGCGAAATCTGATAGCTGGAGTCATTTTCATCCATCCTTTGAGTGGATTGTAATTTGCGAGACCTCTTGATGTTATTATTCTAAAGTTTGTTATTTTTTAAGTTTCCAGATACCTGAAATTGTGCGATTGAAATGCAATAATTAAAGGAATAACTTCACCAACAGCACATTATGACGAGACATGGGATGTGCGATAGACTTACCTCCACGTGGTGCACCCTGGGCAACGTATACTCATACGGAAAAGACGCCTTAAACTTGCAGTTGATTTCTGACTTCAAACTACCATGAAGGTAGTTGATTTCTGACTTCAAACTACCATGAACCCACTGTATGTCATATTCCACCACTTTCACAGTACTCATCTTACCTTTTTCTCTTCTTTTGTGTCTGCCTGTTTAATATCAGCGAAGCACTTTTCAGTTCCTCCACCCCCTCTCGAATTTTTGCGACATTGAAGTTCCTTCCCCCAGTGAAGCACGAAGTCAACTTAGGGGCTAATGATAAGTATCATAAAACCTGTCATTTGATATAAATAAATAATTTCATTTTGATCTATGCTAACATCCCAACATGTCCTCAATTTAAATTGATGGGATGTAATTCATCAACATTAGCTAATCTCGAATATATAAAACTGTTAATCCAAATTTCTAAATCGACACTTGCAACTTCAGCTTGTGTGTGGACTGGCTAAGTGCCGTGTTTTTTGGTATGATGTCTAGATGATTAAGGTGTTGACTTTTTGAGCCCAATGAAAATATTTTCCATCTTTTTTTCTGTGTAATGCAAATTGAAGGAGCCTGAGAGGCAGCTGGGTACTCGAAGTAGCCTTGTCTTTGATCTACTTTTATGTGAATCAATAATGTGGAAAGGGGGGGGGTGTGCGATAGACTTACCTCCACGTGGTGCTCCCTGGGCAACGTATACTCATACGGCAAAAACTTGCAGTTGACTTCTGACATCAAACTACCATGGTCCGACTGCTTGTCATATTTGACCCCTTCCACAGTACTCATCTTGCCTTTTTCTCTACCTTTGTGTCCGTCTCCCTCTTTTACATCTATGAATCGCTCTTCTGTTCCCCACCCCTCGACTTTCTGCTACTTTGATGAACCTTCCCTCTGTGAAGCCCGAAGTCAGCTAAATGCTAATAATATCTATCAAAACGCCTGCCATTTGAAATACATAAATAAATAATGTGGAAAGGACAAAATGATGTCCGATTTCATTTGGGATTCACAAGACCAATCAATGAACTTATGATCTCTATATTCACACTTGAATATTTAATGATATTTGAAGCGTGTTGATCCATAATTAAGTCGCAGACCACCAACATGCAGCCTTACTTTTATTTAATGACTCTAAGACCACTTGCCGTACCTGACCTCCCCATGAACTGAGGTGACTAACTCTCAAGCAGTGATGAATCAAATTGCGGACACAAGCGCACAAGTACTGTCCCTAAATTCACGAACTTTACAAGCGGTAAAATTTGAAGTCGTGGGTTTCTCCTAAGTTAGATTCTAGTTTCATTCTTTAAATTATCATTGCATTTCATTTGCACATATTGGAAGAATGAACTCCCATCGAAAACCCCAACCAACCCGATTGGGGGGCTTAGTTCAATAATTATTATATTGCGGTATAACGCTTTAACTATTCGGAGCACTGGAGTAAGAGGATTTATGTAGGATTGGATATACGTTAAATGATTGGCTGTTGGGCCAGCCAATAACTGCTGTATATTAGTCGCACATATCCAAACGCGAGCGCAGAATACGAATATGTGGTAATTCCGTGTATAAGAGAGGACATGCTGGGAACTGCTTACGAGTAGATTGGCATAATACGAATAGACTAACTAATAGGCGCGCTATTCTAATCTGACATTACGCACGCTGCCAAATTTAAAAAAAAAATAAATTAAGCAAAGTTCTCAGATTCATATTTGCCACAGTGCTTATAGCATTCAAGATAAAATTCTCTTCACTACGAAATTTAATAATGATAAAACAATTATGAATTTGTATGTGGAAATTAATCAAAAGAGGTATTTTTAGCTGGATATCGTTTGACCGGCATATTAGATATGAGAAAGGACATTGGAGGCCTCTCATGCAGGCTCAATTAGGGAACGAACTTGGAAATCTGCCAATTAAGTCACGACTAATCATAATTTAAAAAATACTTGTTAACCTTCATTGCCAGGCGGCATTCGGAAAAATATAGCACAGCAAAAGTTTTATTCAATTACCCCTCTATTTGCGTATTAATGCGTCAAGAAAGAGCGCGCTTTATCAATTTCGTTTGTGATGCAGTTACATGACAACTGTTATATGACTCCGCTTTCTCATTCATCAAACTTAACCCAATTGTAACCACCTCATAGTAATGATTCACATGTCTTTTGATGTTCCACGCTCTTATCGTCCCGTTTCCACCAAGGGGAAATGAACCGATAGGAAAGGTGAAATGAGGATTTAAAATGTCATTTTATTTTGAAACTTTGCTTTCCAATCCACCTTTCAAGGAAAATATACCCGACTAAAGTAACGCTGAAACTCTCTCTCTCCCCGGTATCCTCACATTATCTCTTATATTAAAAAATATTATTAATTTGTAAATAATAATATGAATTTCATTTTAATTGATTTTGCTAATTGTGGCGTTTAAAGAGATGGGAATATTGCGACAAAAACAGACTTTAACGTCAGTAAATGTAACCGTTTGCCAAAGTATCCAATGGAGATGCCATTTAACAAAAATAGTCATATTATCAATCGTTGACGTTGAAATGTGAAAATTTTCAAATAACTAATTAGTTAGGAGGAGTAATGCCTAATTGGCCTCACGTACTTGCTCAAATACAGTTATGTAGTTTACTAATTGCATTAAGTCTTAAAAGTTCACTTTAACCTCAGTTGATTGCGTTTGCATAAAATTAATTACATTGTGAAGTTCAAAGAACAGAAGATTTAACTTTTTGGGTAAAAATAGATTTAACCAATTCTTTTGGCGAATTTCAAAGCTAGAGTTGAGAATGATATTGTTTTTTAAAAGTTACAGACAGCAATTCTCATCCTCAAACTTGAAAGAAAATCAATTACTACTCGCCGTTTGAAGAAAATCAATCCCAACTGAGAAAGGCAAAAAATGGGCGTGCCAAATTATCGCTAATGGGTAGCATTTTGAACTTACCTTATTCAAATGCCCAGCTAGTGATAGTTTAATGTTAAAGATATACACTATAAAATATCTCTCACAACCATTATGAACTGCTATGTGAAGCCTAAAGGTCATAGTTTCGTCCTAGGAATTAAATTCGGGGGCTTCTGTGCAAGTCACTAGTGGAATTAAAATTGTTGGTTTTATGAGAATGTTGGAATGTTTTTATGTTGGTTTTAATAAGAATAATAATAGCTATTTTAGGGGTGTGCGATAGACCTACCTCCACGTGGTGCACACTGGGCAACGTATTCTCATATGGCAAAAAAGCCTATCAATCGGTAGTTGACTTCTGACTTCAAACTACCATCACCCCATGGTATGTCGAATTCGACTACTTCCATAGTACACATCTTACCTTTTCTCCGATTTTGTGTCTGTCTGTCTGTCTCTTATATCTATGAATCATTATTCTGGCCCCCTCTCGACTTTTTGTTACTTTGATGTTCCTCCTCCTCCTCCTCTCTGTGAAGCCCGAAGGCCTCTATAGGGATAATGATAGATATCAAAACGCCTGCCATTTGAAATAAATAAATAAAACCATGTAATCCGCTAATATGTAGACTTAGATCTGCATCCATGTCGATAGAACTCGCTCGCACAATTCACTGTTGCCAAGTAAGCTCAAGGGTCTGTTACAAAGTGTGCCGACATAAACAGCTCTTTATTAGTAGAGCTCATGGTGCAAGGGACCTCAATTACGCACACAACCCCAGGATGACTCAACTCGTAGAGTAGACGCCACGTCGTTACCAGGGCAATCACTCACCGGTTTCAAGCGCATTATTGGAGCCAATTTCCGCACGCAAATGTGGCAAAAAATGTCAGTTATTTAAAAGGAAGAAATTTATTTTTATTTCAACTAAGGCAATATATACTAATTCAGAGTGAGTAGAACACAGCGTTCGTGGTTAAAAGACTTGAACAAATTAATGGGCTATTCCCAGGTAGGTAGTATATTAGCCGCAATAGATAGACCGCAATAATACAAATGAAATCCCCCAACAAATCGATATGTGGGGCAACTTCCATTTAAACCGATTTCAGCGGAGGGAACAAAAATTTTTCAAGTGATACAAGTGATAAATCAAGAGCTTTCAATTCTGTATCGTGAACTATCCAACATATCTTTGATCCTGTTGGATAGAAATGAATAACTGTATCCAGGAGTAATTTATATCTGTTTGAAAGGGTGTGCTATAGACTTATCTCCACGTGGTGAAACCTGGGCAACGTATACTCATATGACAAAAGTCTATTAACTGGCAGTTGAATTCTCACTTCAAACTACTATCACCCCACTCTATATCATATTCCACTACTTCCACAGTAATCACCTCACCTTTTTTCTACCCTTGTGCCTGTCTCTTTTATATCTTTGAGACACTCTTCTGTTCCCCCCCTCTCGACTTTTTTCACTTTGATGTTTCTCTTCCCTTCTGTGAAGCCTGAAGTCAACTAACAGGCTAATGATAACTATCAAAACGCCCCCCATTTGATATAAATAAATATTTGTCTGAATGTGTTAAAACGTAGGCCTGTTGCTTTGCAAAATTTTGGTTATTGCAGAATTGCTATTGATTTCGCGGCTTCTTTGCTATTACTTGGAGATTTGCTTTACAATAGACGCCTTCATTTCTGTCATTTACTAGATTTACTACCCCTCCACATTATGAAATAGTACAATACCCCATGATTACTACAATGTACGGGGAGGAATAGGCGAGAAAGTGACTTTAAAAGATAAATTAAATTTCTGTTTCCAGATAGGAAGCAACACACCAACTATTCCTACTGGTGCTTTAGTATCTGTCCTAAAACTGGTATCTTTTTTGCTTACCATATGCATGAAATTTAACACTATATTAGAGCAGGTTTAAAGGAGACACCATGGCAATTCAATTTGAGCTCTAAACAATGCATCATGAATCATACAAAAGCACAAAGGTTGATCGTTAAATTAATAATTCCTAAGGAGCAAAACATCAAACAGCTACAAATTTCTTCATGGGAAAATAGTTAATAAATTATATGTATATATATATTCAACGTGAGAGTAAGTTTATTGCATCGTCATTAGGTAAACAAACTAGGAGCTAGAAAAAGAACCAATTAAAAGCCAGAAACATAAACTGGCATTATATATATATGCATAGGTTAGAGAAGCAAACCGCAAAGTCACTACTGGTAACATGTGAATCTGAAAAAGGACGAGTTTACAAGGTGGAGGAACACAGCCTGGGTGCGATGGGGTGAGCGTGGGGGGGGGGGGGGGGGGGGGGGGGGNGGGGGGTGGGGTGGGGGGAGATAAGGCTGCGAATGAGAAGCTAAAATGCGTACAGCCAGATGTCAACTCCCTACGGTTGCAGTAGATAAGTAAACGTTTCTAAGAGTGACGACGGCGACGATGACGGAAGTTCCAAGTCGCCTCCATACGATTGTAGTCCTCTACTTTAGACGATTATAGCATTATCTAAATGCAAAAAACACCGGGGGGTTTACAATTATTTGCACTCAACAGCTAAACAGCCGTAGCATGCGAGGGAGGGAGGGGGATAAGGATTGGAAATAGATTAAAATGGAATGACAATAGTAAGTACATTCGCTGAAATTCCACAATGAGAAGCTACAGCAAGCAGCGACCAATTCAGTAGATAAAGATGATGTATGATCCAAGTTTAATCTCCGAAATGAAATGATTACTGACATTTACTAAGAAACGCCGACTAAGGTGTAGCTGTAAGGTCAATAACATGTAAATTAATTTCAGTTCAATGAATGATGACAGTAGATCGTAAATCTCCACGAAATGGGGGTATAACATTGACAAAAAGTGAGTAGATAATTATCCGGTGGAGAAACAATGTGATACAATTGGAGGTACTTTTATAAATTGACATTTTATTAAATGGGGTGTGCGATAGACTTGCCTTCACGTGGTGCACCCTG
>UZAE01012741.1:18601-32699 GCA_900617975.1 Rodentolepis nana | reverse complement strand
AATTTCTTTAAATATGTCTTGAAGATCATATTGAGCAATGATTTTGGAACTCACATCTTAACAACTTCGTTTGAAATTTATCTTTATGGGTGACAATTCCCTGTTTGACAGGTTTAAAAGGCGTCTTTCGTTTATATTATGCTTTTTGACCAAACTGAGCTGCTCTCCACAAAATATGCCAAGTGCAGAAAAGTTTGGCCGCATACTTTGTTCAAAGAACGCGAAGGTAGGAAAAGTCTTTGAAAATTCGTCTTTAAGCATCAATTTTATTAACCTTATTACAGTAGTTGCGAATGCAGCTTGAACAAATATAATATTTAGGAGATGGGGTGTGCGATAAACTTACCTCCACGTGGCGCACCCTGGGCAACGTATACTCATAAGGCAAAAAAGTCCATTAACCGGCAGTTGACTTCAAACTACCATGACCCCGCTGTATGTCAAATTTGACCACTTTAACAGTACTCATCTTACCTTTTCTCTGCTCTTTTGTCTGCCTCTGTCACATCCGTGAAGCATTATTCTGTCCCCCCTCTCGACGTTTTGTCACTTTGATGTTCCTCCTCCTCTCTGTGAAGCCTGAAGTCAGCTAAAGGGCCGATGATAACTATCAAAACGCCTGCCATTTGAAATAAATAAATAAATATTTAGGAGATTATAGATTTAACAAGAAATTAACTGTTTGAAATGAACGCTATTAAATATACTGACATTTTCTAATGCGTAGAGGCACATTTAACTTTGCTCTATCTTTCTGTGAGACGAGTCCATCAATTTCATAAAATGTAAATTGATTTTCTGATCATCTACCAAGTAACTCAGTTTCACATTCAATTGTGTGGATAGCCCAACATGCCTGAATAATCCTGTTCAGTAGAAAGGAAGTAGTATACTCACATTGTTGCCCAACACTTATGTTTTCGTGAGCATTTTTCGTATTGGCATTTAAGCACAGATAAAGAGGTTGATGAAAAAGCTGCTTTCAAGGGGTGATATTTTACTTGGGAGCAACTAAAAGTCGACTCACAGATGTGATATTGTAGCAATTATTGAGGTCTCCCATTATTTGACACTATTAGTGTATTAATGAAAAGTCATTTTAATGATTACGCCCGCCTTAATATTAGATCCTAAGATGGGTTCAATCTCTAAAGTGCGATTAATATTTAAATTTCAGAAAGTTGGAATAATCACAAATTCTTTTGTTTATAATAGCTAATGAATAAAACGCGATGTAGAATAGTTTTTTGAATGTAATGAATTTGGCTATTTATTCTTGGGCAATCAGTTTGTATGGCTGGTGAAAAATGTGTGACTAAACCACTCTCCCAGATTAATACATGACGGTAAAGGTATTGGGAAATTTAGTGACGATCTAGCGATTGACTTCTTTTTCTGTTTTAGAGCCTAAACAAATATATTTTTACTGCGTAAACTACAACTAACAAAGATATTAAACAGACCTTTCCGAGGCTATTAACTAAGCAGACAAACAATCGCTCATCACTTATCTAATGTCATAAAGGACTATTTATTTTTTTTAATGGAGAAGGTTTCGCCATTTGATCTACAAATTATCCAACCCCTTACCCCCCACCTCTATACTGAGACTTTATCTTTTGTGGGTATGAAATGCATTCAACTGAGCATAAATTATATTACCTGTTAGTATGGCTATTTGGCTGAACAATGATTGCTTTTCCTTATTTTCTATCATTTATTAAATTTTAATTGCTGCCTTTGTGTAACATGTACAAATAAGAACCATTTTTTTAAATAAAGGGTTGCTTTATTTCCAGTTTTTCTACCTATTTTAAGCCCACTAGCCTCCATTGCTGTCTCTAATAACGTAAATCTCACGATAAAATAATAAATGGAATAGCGTTGAGATGTGAGCCGCATACAAATGTTTGGCCTTTAGGTATCTTGCAAGGCCTTTTTATTCAATTTATCTATCAACAATTATGTTATTCACACTACATCTTTCACTTGGGACATTCATCTGCACTTGGACTATTTGTGTCTCTTTTTTACCCTATTATCAGGCTTATGTATGCGAGTTTTAGTCTCATTTCTGAAATGAATGTGACCTTCATCTGGTTCACTGCCCCCCCCCCCTCTTCTGGCATATTAATTGCGCTGGTACCTCTTCCTTATATTGGGAATTAGTTAAGACTGGGAATGCATTCTTTATATTTCATTAGAAAAAAAAACGATTAATTTTATCCAACCGCAGTATCAATTAAACTAATTTAGAAACAGAATGGCGGTCAATTAATTAGTCATATTATATTATTGGATTTTATATTTTATTCAGTACATATTCCATTGTTTCTGCGACTTCTCTTTGTACATTTCTTCCAATTTCAACAGAGTTTTATCGAGGCTTTCTTCATTCCTATCTAAGCAAGCAACACAGAATTTCGGATCGTTACAAATTTGATGCTGGCATTGCCTACAAGTGGCGCAACCATCCACGGGGCAAACATATAAGTCTGGACCGGCATTCTGAACATCATGGCATATTACACAGCAAGCCTTCTCTTTCTTCCACCTTGCAAGGAATTTAGGAACCTTTTTTGGTTTAGAAAGGTCCTGAACCTCCTTTTGCAACTGTTCTTCCTTTACGCGTTGAATAAGCAAATTTTTATTAGTGGCTAGTTCTCTAGCTCTATTTGCTAACATGACATTGTATAAATGCATTTGTCGTTTGCGATGGGCAAGAGGGTAGAAAAATCCCGTAATAATATGACGTAGTCTAAGAAGATAACCCGAAAATGCTCCAAGAAGAAACAGTAATGTCCAAAGTAATGCAAACTTGGTTTTCAACTCTGAAGAAGTTGCAACTACTTTTGGGGCACACTCACTGAGCTTATAGCTCAAGTCAATGTTGGAGAGACTTAGAAATCCTTCCACGATACCTTTAATCAAGGCGGCTGCAAAACCATTTCCACCACGAATATTTACCCCAATGCTTGCATCAGGGTTCTTATTGCCACCTCCAAGAGCTATGTCACCTTGAGTGACAATATCAAGCACATGAAGAATTTCATGCAGATATCCATCAGCTATGAACAGAAATGACAGGCCAATGCCCAATACGGATGATTTTACCAATGATGTGATCGATCGAGCCCATTCTTTTTTTGTGTAGCCAATTTTCCTCCAGAAAACTACTTTCCTCTCGGATTTCTTCAAAGGAAGAAGATACATCCTACCTTCCTTCTTCCTACGCTCATCTATATCTTCAAACACGCCTTCAACATATATATTATCGAAATCCATTTTTGTTAGATACTTTGTAATATATCCCTGCGTTTTAATCAAGAGAAGAAGAAAGAGTAGCTTCATTAATGTGGCAAGCAGAAAAGCAATTGCATAGGCGCCTCTGGTCGCGTCCAGAGTCATATATGAGAGCTGTTCTAGAGCATCCTTGGAACCAGATCGCAGAGCCAAAATTTTCTTTGCAGTTTCCTTTACTTTCCTCATTTTAACACCAAGTTGAAAAGACTTTGCGAATTCTTGAAGGCCCTGTTGAGCCACTGCAAATTGTGCTCCAAATCCATCCAACAGGCCCAAAGAATAGCCAATACCACTACAATCTTTTTTGGCAAGTTCAACTGCTTCTGCAGCCGGGCATGCTCCACCTTTGTTCACTTGTGATGAACACCAGGGTCCAATAAAAAACAATGGAAGTCGAGTGGTAGCGATGACATCTCTCTGAATATTGTAACAGGCAACCACAGCAGCTTGGTTACACTGTTCGACCTTTCCTTTTTTCATCATCATACAGACTTTGAGAAGACGGTCACGCATATTTTGATCTATCTTATGACCCAAATTAACTGCGTTTTGTATCATACTTGTGGAGTTAGGATCCACGTTCAGATTGTTCAGTGCTTTCTTTACGTCTCTTTGAAAAACCCTAGTTTTTTGTTTCAATCTCTCCTTTTCTGTTACGTCCATCTTCTCTAAGTGACGTCGAAAGAGCTCATCTACCCCAGCGTTTGTGGCATCGATTTCTTTATTCTCTTGTTCAGTAATCTTTTCATTTGTCGTATTACCTGTTCCTGCGGTATTTGTTTCAGCGTACGGATCGCGAAGTAACTAGGGTTGAAAAGTTAAAGATTTCATTGGATTAATAAATACCATGTTAGCTATGGGGGTACTTTCATTGAAACTGGCTAGGATGTTGGCGCAGTCAACTTCTAATACCTCGGTGAAATTACAGTGACAGAAAACTAAAGCCAAATGTAAAGTGGTCAAGACTAGAGCCTTAACAATGAAATTAGACAACACACACCTGAATAAATACGCATTTTTGTATTTTTTCCTACTTAAATAAAGTAAAGTATCATCTAAGATTGTCGCTCTCCATGACAGTGCTTGACAACTACTCTAGAAGTCTCAACTTACTGGAAAACAATCTAAGGAGTAGAATATGAGTCGATAACTAAGTTTGGATACCATTCTATCGAGTTTAAATTATCTATTTATTGATTTAAAACATTATTTGCTTTGATTATTGTAAATACTCTCAAAGTGAGATAATATCTGTCTATTCCATTAAGCTTGGCTCTTAAATAACCCGAATTAGACACGCAACTAATGATTTTTTTAATAAGTTAGAGCTCAAGGCAGTCAGAAAGGAAGAAATCAAATAAGTCTTTAAAAAAGTGAATTAAATTAATTAAAACTGTTGAGTACCAGCCAGTTGGGTTTAATATTCTACCTTGAAAGCAAGCATTTCATCTCATATTATATCCAATACTTGGACCACATGATGAGGCTTGTTAACACCTCATTTTAAGGAATATTGCTTTAAAGAACACTTCACATCTTTTCATGATTAACAATCTGTAAAGCGAATTTCAGAGTTAGTATTTCAATAAAACCTGCACAATTCATATAAACAAGACAGTTAAACTGCAGGAAAAATTAATTAATAATGAATAATAATAATAATAGGGTTCATTACAAATGAACCAAGATCTGAGCTTCATGATATCAAAGGCATTTACTAATTCCTATATGTCATTATCAAGAAAAACAAATGCAAATGCTTGTCAATAATTGCGCGTGAAAATCAATTCCCGTTTAAAATAATAATTATCTAAGTTACAATTTAATCGAAATTCTTCAAGCCACATCTTTAGTCACACCGAAATCTCAATAACAAAGTCTACATTTTGCTCAATCTCGATTATTGTTTCTTACCTACACAACAGCATTTTGTCTTTGAGGGGTGTGTGATAGATTTATCTCCACGCGGTGCACCCTGGGCAACGTATACTCATACTGCTAATACCTCCACGTGGTGCACCCTGGGCAACGTGTACTTACAACCTCCACGCGGTGCACCCTGGGCAACGTATACTCATACTGCTAAAAAAAAGTCTATTAACCGGCAGTTGACTTCTAACTTCAAACTATCTTGACCCCACAATGTCATTTTCAACTACTTCCACACTACTCACCATACCTACTCTTTGCCTTTATGTCTGTCCGTCTCTTTTACATCTTTGAATCACAATTCTGTTCCTCCCTCTCGACTTTTTTCACTTTGATGTTCCTCCTCCCCTCTGTGAAGCCCGAAGTCAACTAAATGGCTAATGGTAACTATCAAAACGCCTGCCATTTGATATAAATAAATAAACATTTTGTCTTTGATTATCAATGAAATCTTTTCCATTTAAAAAATTTTTGAATCTATGCTCGTTTTTTGAGGCTTTATCAACTTCCGGCAAGTGCTCCTTGTACAGGTTAGAAAACTATCCTTTACCATAACCAGTTGAGGTCGAAATAACCCTAAATACATTGAATTCATCTATAGCTAAAGTTATTTACCAAAAAATGAATTAATTAAAATAACGCATTCTCAAATCTATTTTAATAGCAGTTAAATCCGTAAATATATTTGAAAAAAGTTTGCACTAATCTAATATACAAAAAAGTCTATTAACAGACAGTTGACTTCAAACTACCATGACCCTACTGTATGTCATTTTCAACCACTTCCACAGTATTCACCTTACCCTACTCTCTACCTTTGTGTCTGTCTCTTTTACATCTGTGAATCACGTTTCTGTTCCCCTCTCAAATTTATACCACTTTGAAGTTCCTCCCCCAGTGAAGCCCGAAGTCAACTAAAGGACTAATGATGACTATCATGAAGTCTGCCATTTGCTATAAATAAATAAATATTTTGCATACTCAATTTCTAGGTTGAAATATTTTTAAATCAACCTCACCTCATCCTGCATTCGTAGCGTAAGGTTCAACATCTTTGTAGTTCCCTTTCCAATTCCTCTCGAGGCCTTTTGGATAACCCTCATGAAGAAATTGTTGAAATCCCCGAGATGCCTAACATTCCCATACGAGATCTCTTTTACTCTCCGCTTCCTATAGGACTGTGTCCCATTTCCAGTTCCTTCATCTTCATCGCCTTTATCATCATCATCATCATCCAGACCATGAGCTTTCTTCTCAGTAACCGGTTTTAGCATGCTATTGGCATCGCTTGATATATTAGAGGAGATATGCATCAGACACTTGAGTGTCGAACCAGCAGATCTAAGGTTTGTGGCTAATTCTCGAACTGGACCGACAACTGCTACGCTTGTCAACTCTGCCGCGATAAACGACTGACCAGCGTTAAGTGCCAAATTGGGTCCAAGTAGAATAAGAAAGCATCTAAATCTCTTGGAGACAATCGCAGCAATTACGAAGCAAACACGAACAGCAATGCTTGTCAAAATCATCATTTCCTCCAGTGTTTCGAGTTGTTCCGCTTCTGTGCCTGCGGATATATTTCTTTTAGCAATGTCCGCCTCCTTAGGAGCATCTTTGAACTTTCTCAGAAAGGAGAGCACTATTATGTGTGAAGCTAGAAGTCCTAATAGACCACAACAGATAGCTCGAAACAAAGTAGCAATAAAGCCTCCATAGTAATCATTTCCTTCAACTTCATTTCGACTATCACCATCTGTATATAGAGTGGCTTCAATAAGCGGAGCGTAGAATCTCAAAAGTCTTCTAAATTTACTGGTTTTAACCTGTCCAGGATTGTCAAGTCTTCTTCTATAAACCCGACTAATGGTTTCACTAACATGTCGATCACCATCCTTTAGAACATAATCAGGGGTATAGGTCCTTTCAGTCTTGTCTTTACTTGTGGTCGTAGGCTCTAACTTCGGTTCGGCCGGTTCTGTTAAAAGAGTGGTGCCATTAATAGCTCGTAGTAGTTGAGAATTGGAGATGTGTTTACTTTCCTTTGGAGGATGTGGACTTGATCTAGCATACCTACGTTCCAAGTATCGATCTAGGAAACTGATCACTAACAAACTCAGTGTGAGCCAGAAATCGGCTTTCGCAGGGTTGACAACCAATGGGTAAGCAAGAGCGTACATATGATCTCCGACAGCACTTGCACAACCTATTGGGTGAATAATTCGCTGGAACTGAAGACCATGGCCGGTGATTTCGCCTGTGTCAATACAGCTAAAAGGCACATACGGGCCATCCTGTACATATCCTACAAACGGTGATACGCTGTACCAATCTGCAACACCGTCGACTCCGCAACACTGGAATTCAAGTTGAATGGCTTCCATATAGTTGACCATTTCTTCTTGCATTTTTCCATCTGGCAAAAAACCGAAATGAGATTTTATCATTTAATCCACATGTTCTTATTACTGACTTAGTTAGATGGTTCTTGCAATTCACTTGAATGTTTCAAAGTGAGTCTTCCCACCACATAATATGCAGTTAATATAACTCAAGGAGTGTACCTCTGTCTTGTTAAATAACCAGGCGCATATTCATGCAACAAGTAAAACCTTTATAACTGAAATTTATGTTTAAGTGACAAGATACCGACAGACATCATCAATTTTATGTAACATTTCGTGATTACCACTTCTGAATCCTCTAAGTCATCTTTATCGGTATGCGGGCGTATATTGCTCATGACACTTTTGGCGATTGTGATAAGAGCTGACATGGAAGCGAAGGTGAATTGTACTATGGCCCTGGACTACAGATTGTGGAGTCAGAACGGGGCGTTTTGGGGGTTCGACGGTTCGGGAAGATATACTTAATATGAAATGTTCTATTAAATGTCTAGCCACTACATTGTACGAACATGATCCGTGCAAACCTAATGCAAACTTAATCACTGTGAGAAATTCAGAGAAGGTGGAGTTACTAAATGAAAGGCAAATAGGGGTAATAGCTTGCAGAACACTACATTTTCTCATAATGGGCAAATTGTGCTAAATCCAGATTAAACTAATCAAAGGCGCCTAAAGAAAGCATACGTTCGGCATAGATTGGCAAGATTTTATTCCCCTGGGATAGCACAAGGTACACTATAAATGGTATAGAATTTGCAAAATGAATTTGATCTCTCATAAAGCTCAACTGACAATGTACAAATGCGCTTTCGAAGGATTGTAAGTATATAATTGCAACCCCATTTAAGTCAATTAATTAAAATTGATTGTTTTTGACAAAATGGAATTTCAACCTTATTCCTGAACCCACAACGTGGATTAAAAGTGACTTGAGATCAAATATATTATAAATACAAAAGAAATACATCTTTGTCGACTCTGCTCTTGTACATATTTCTGAGTGTCTATCACATCTTTGCACTAAAAGTACAAGATCTCCATTATAGGTTATAATTATTTCCTCTGTATTTAATTAACACAAATAAGCACCTAGAGACAATCCCACATATAAATCAACCGGGTCTTTTTGTGTATTTGGCACCAATTAAATAATAACTTGATTCTAACATCTAGTTGTTCAACAACCAACGCTTCATTTCGCCCTTATTATAACCCGATTTGCTTGAACTTACTACTAACGTCTGCTACCTACTCCCGACTCCTTTCCTCTAACATTCATTTCTACTCCTCATATATACACTTTATTCCCTCAACTCTCTACCTCCTCGTTTCGGCATGGTTGGGGCTAGTGTTGGTACTTAAACGAATCAATGGTTTCATGAGCGTATTTCACTCTACTTCCGATGGCCCATGGATAAGTGTTACCTTTAGAATAGGGTCACTTTATGAGATAACTTAGACATGCTCCATTATCAGGGTTCTTAAACTTTAACTATTGTCTACCTTTTGCCTTCAACTAATTAAATTCATTATCTTCATTCTTTTTCGATTTAAAAAGTTCTGTTTTGAAGCAAAATCTTGCGTAGGGGTGTCGTTAATCACTAATTTTTTATCAATTTAAAGATTCAACTATTTTAAACAGGAAATATATCCTTATAGTAATAAATATAAAGAGTTTCCATTAAAATAATAGTTGTATGGATTGCTTATATAATTAATTCGATCGATTAAAAACTGGTAATCATCATATTCAAATAATTTTATTTCACAAAACATCAAATTTCCTTTCATTACAAACTCACTCATTTCTAAAACTTATAATCCAGAATAAAGTTACAATAAATTTTGAAGATATATTCCTAAAGTAAACAGAAGTCCAAAATATTAAATTTGAGATCAAAATCAATAAAATTAACATACCAGTTGTTAAATTTCTTCTCTGAAGCTGTTGAAATATTCTGGTGAAAAAGTTCCATATATCACGCGGCAGAATGTCAATGTCATCATTGGCCACAACAGTTGTGTAAATGCTTGCAATAAATGTCACAATAGTAATAGGTCTTAGAAGACGAACCCAGAGCTTTTCAAGAATTGAATGCGTCTTCCACTTTCGATCTTCTGATTTAAAGGATTTGAGTTGAAGAGCTATCCTTACGATCCAATAGATGCAACAAACTGATATAGTTGAAATTTCAAACATAGAATACAAACGTATTCTTGAGATGATTTTTCTATGTGTAAAGAGGGTAACATTACCGATACGAAATCTATGTGTCGGCAATAAATTAGTGTTCACAAGAAAGTTAATTAACGTGTTGACAAGTATTGCCAGAGATAGAAGGAGGGCAACAATTGCTGCTATAGGATAACCCATTTTTAAATGTTCCACCTATTGAGCCATTAACTTGCGCATTACAACGATTCACAGCTGACAAATCGATAGCCGCAAATTGGTTGATAAAAAATCTATCGATTGATAATTAGTGTATATTACACGTGAAAAGCATGATCCTAGTGAATTAAGTAAATATTAAATTAAAACACTTTGGCGTGATTTTATGCACCGTAATAACGAAAAAAAGGTGTGGGGCGATTCAACGTTGCAATTTTCAAGTTATTAGCTTGACGGTTTTGAACTACTGCTACTATTATTATTATATCACTTTAAAAAAGCGTCCAACAAAAATAAATGTCAGAAGCGATTGAAGGTGCGTCGGAGTAGCAGAAAATCTAGTTCATATAATCATTAAAAAGGAAGGGAAAACAAATTTTTGGTGCTAAATTAGAATTTAAATCGAGCATGGAAAGCAGTAGTTATGAGCTCAAACAGTAATGGACTTCAAAATAGCAATTGGTAGTCCAGACGCAATACTTGATGTAATACAAAACAGCATACTTTCCTATTGAATTGTGTATATAATAATTTATTACTAATAGTGACATTCAGTTTTTCTCCATAAGTTCAAAATTATATTTCCTAATTAGCACTCCAGTAATTGAGTCAAAATTGAATTAGGAAGGTAAATGAAAGCCTTAACCGTTGGCCTGGGGGATTCATGGCCGTAAAACGATTAAATTCAACACAAAATTCTGATACTTGTGACCGTGATCCTGGTCGCTTTAGGGAGTAAATAAGGTCAAAATGCAGAAACCTCTCAGCCAATCGATGATCAATGGTTAGTAGAGTTTCAGCGTCCTCGACACCGTATTTAATAGTGCAATTGGGCGGCAGTATCCTCCAACATTTATTTATTTATATCAAATGCCAGGCGTTGTGAAAGTTATCATTAGCCCTTTAGTTTATTTTACAGAGGGAAAGGAACATCAAAGGGAATCAAGTCGAGAGGGAGAGGAGGAACAGAAGAGAGTTTCAAAGATGTAAAAGAGGCAGACACAAAAGTGGGAAAAGGTGAGGTGAGTACTGTGGATGTAGTCGAATATGACATACAATGGGTTGAGGGTAGTTTGAAGTCAGAAATCAACTGCCAGTTAATAGACTTTTTTCCGTATGAGTATACGTTGCCCAGGGTGCACCACGTGGAGGTAAATCTATCGCGCACCCCGTATCCTCCAACATAAGACCATGGATAAACTTAATTCGTGTTCTTGGGACACCATTACAAATTTTATCAGCAATGTCAAAGTCGCAATTCTTTAAAATTCCCATACCGACTTCTCGGCGAAGCTAGTTACTTTAGTCATGATGAAATCTAAAATGCAAAATTGTCTATAACCGCTAAATACGTAACTGTGTTGGTTACATTTCCTGCCAACTAACAACTTTTTTCACATAAAGCAAGGAGTAATGCGTAAGAATTATTTGCTAGTTCTAGCGTGCATTTATTTCACACCATTAATTTCACCGTTTATATTTCAGTGGTTCATTAATTCTGAGCTATTTCGTGCTCAAGATTAAGGTATTTCATTGCATGGCTTAATAATAAATTCGGTGGATAACCAATGTCTGCCAAAAAAAGCATCCTTAAAACCAAAGACAGATGTGAATGCTTCTTTGAAATTTGGGAAAATACAGGAGAAACTCTCAAGCCTATAACTGAGTGAGATTATTTTCATTTTACTCACTGGAACTATAGTATTTTACTACGCTCTCAGAAAGGGTGTATTCCTGCGTCATATTCATATTTTCGAATACGTCGGTTGTCAAACAAATATAATAAAAGAGATTCATTAATGGAGCCTCCATGGTAAGCCATAGTGATTTATAATTATAATCTCATCAGAATAGTTGCAGTATAATCATCATGTAATGATCTTCCTATTTAAAAAGCACTTTCTCTTTGCACCTACGAAGCGAGAATCAGTGTTCGAAACCAAAGTTTTTTGCCATATGTTAGGAACCAAGTTGAATAGTCCATGCACTTTGTTAAATCCAGACAGAATAATTATACTCGTAATATATATTATTAATATTTAAATTTAAGAAGACTGAAACAAAAGTCAAAAGATGTTTCTCTAACGAGACCATTTTTTATTCCCCGCGAAGCAGAAATTACCTTCATTTGAATTCAAGAACTAAATTTAGAGATTTTGTTGTGTTAACCTAATTATCGTCCTTGTATGAGAAATTTGTCTTCCTAATTGGATTGAAAATAAACGCCACACAATTGAGTATTCCACTCCAAAAAGAAGACGGGTAAACAAAAATATCGGAAGCTACATAATGTTGTACTTTACTCATAAATTAGTTTTGTCATTATTAAGTTATTGAATCATTGAAAAATGCCATAATTGTAATTTTACTGGCCAGGGAGAGGGATAAGGTGTGGGTGTTTGCCTCCAGAAATTTCTTAAAATCCAATAAGATTTTCAGCAAAATATTGCCTTGAAATATATATATGCCTAATTGTTAGCCAAAAAAATTAGCCTAATCCTAAAATATTTCGTTATGCCTCATCATCTTGCAATTGAGTGCCAATTTGTCTTATTTTAAGTCGCAAAATTTCATTACAACATAGCTTTCTACTTTAGTTTGCTTAAATCAACTTACAGCTGAGGTTAAATCCTCGAAGATAAGGAAATTGCGCACTCATTATACTAAACTGCTATAGCATCTACATATACTAAAATCGTGAACACAAAAGCTTCAGGGAAGAATTGAATCAATTAATTCAAATTCTTCGATAAATACAATGCTGTAATATTTCCTTTATAATGCACAAATCATGAATACTACTATTTGTGACGCACCAAAATCCGTATGTCGGTAATTTTGATTACTAGAAAAACATCCCTTCATACGAAAGAACTGAAGAGTCCACATTGTCCTGTGCTAGTTTAATAGTATAATGTAATAAGACAAGATTGGTATGAGTCATTGCACTGAAATTGCAACTTCAATGAGTTGAATATTGTCACCAGCAAAATCTACTTTACTCATCTAAATCTTAGCATTCCAACGCTTATTTTCATGAATTCTTCTATGGGTATTTGTTGACTGTTAGGAAGCCACGCTCAACGACATTTTAAACGACTCAATTTTCACGTGTATTGAGCACTTACTGAGATATGCCTCCATCTCTCAACATTCAGTTGCGCATCAACGAACAAAGGTTGCTAAATTGGGTCAATGTCACACTGTTCCTAACTCCACCTTTTCTTCGCCTTCTTAAAGTAGGACCTATTTCTTTAACCCCTTTGACTTCCACTTCATATCCGATTTCATCCACTACGTCTTTCATTACTTATTCATTTTAAACTGTCTAATATTTATGAGTTTAACTCAAAATTTGGTCTTATAACGCACGATGAAGGAATAACCCTATTTAAAAATAGGAATAATTTTGTCATATCTTCCCTTTCCATTTATAGGGAACATTTTTGAAAAGCTATATAAATAAGGAGAATGAAATTCTCTTTCTACCGAAATTCACCAATATAACTAAACTGACTGCTTTCTGTAATGTTTAACCAGAGGTGCCAACTGCTCGAATTCTGGAAGAGGATACCATACGCGATTCCAAGAATTGGCATCATGAAATAATAAAATTCAATAAATTGAGTACAGATTTCTAAAGTTAGTTTTCAACTAATATACAACGAACATTAAATAGCGGTTAATTCTTTATAAAATAAAAATAATTATTTCTTTTTTCGCGATAAAAAAATATTACTTTCTTTCAATTACAAAATTAATGAGCTTATATTTCAGAGACAATGGAAGTCAATTGTCCAGGATAAAACAATAATTATTATGGGAAAATCTATTAAACCAGTTGCACATTTATCGGTTAAAAAGCCTCCAGGTTTGCAATCGATTCAAGCGGTTTCATTATAACAATTTTTCGAGCATATATTTATTTTATAGCAAATGACAGCCTTTAAAACTTTTGAGTTAAATGAATAAAAGCAAAAAATGGAAATTTGATTATGATCTTTCACACCTATTAAAATAGTCAAAACTTGATTTTATTTATTTAGAACCACCTACCAGTTTATTGATA
>UZAE01012741.1:0-14653 GCA_900617975.1 Rodentolepis nana | reverse complement strand
GACCAATGCCTGCCAGAGGTTGTTGATAGCAGAAGTGCTTGTGACAAATTTAATGTATATAGACTCAGCTCAATTTGGACCAACAAGGTCAAGAACAATATGAAACCATGGTACGATAGGTCAAAAACAAATAACTGGTTTCCGATGAATCCTCCATTAATTTTTCCTCACCTTAATGCAAATACTTTGTTACTGACAAACTTACTCGTAAAATGAATTATCTAAGACTGATTCGTTCAAATTTATTACATTTTTTATGCAAAAATGCTGTGAACTTAGGACGAAAACAATGCCATGTATAATGATAATGACCAGAATATTTTGAATATATAATTATGCCGGGCAATACGGATGCTATGAAGGAGATCTGTAGACGACATTTGTCCTAAACCCAGACTTTTTGGAAGCACGCATTAGTTAGCATCTGTGAAGAATTTGCTTTAAAAACAAACTAAAGGTCATCGTCTCTTCAAAAAAACGGCTGAAATTTTAATTACTTACGAAATATATGCAATCCCTTCTCCAGAAGCTACAACTGGTTCTCGGGCTTATTCCAACCACTATTCCATATTATTTCCAGTACCTTTATCTCCAATTAAATCATCCTTTTTATGGTAATTGCAAAGAATTGTATTTGGTAGACGGAGTGTGCGATCAACTTACCTCCACATGGTGCACTCTGGGCAACGTATACTCATACGGCAAAAAGTCTATTATTCGGCAGTTGACTTCTGACTTCAAACTACCAAGACCCCACCGCATTTCATATTCGACTAATTCCACAGTACTCACCTTTTTTCTAACTTTGTGTCTGTCTGCCTCTTTTACGTCTGTGAATCATTATTCTGCCCCCTTCTCGACTTTTTTGCCACTTTGGTGTTCCTCTTCCTTTCTGTGAAGCACGAAGTCAACTAAAGGGCTAATGATACCTATCATAACGCCTGCCATTTGAAATAAATAAATAAATATTTGGTAGACAATTTAAACAAATATTTTGTAATCAAATACAAAAAAATATGCTAAACGGGTAATGAAATCCAGAAAATATTCATTATATTTATTTAATTTATTATCAATTTTGATTCGTCCCTTTCTCCTCTTCTTGAAATAGAGTGAGTTCAATTGCAAATTTCCATCGATTTTGACCACTTTATGTATTAACAGAGTTAAATATTTTAAAACCTTCGATGATAAAAATAATATAAAGAAGCTTTGCTTTCCAAAGTACTGATTGTAGGAATTGTAAATGAAATGAAAACACTTGTTTCTAAAACTTTGCAGATATCCAACATTGGGGACACTGGGTAGATTGAATTTCAAAGCACTTGGTTCCATAGGAAGTGATTTCCTATTGGCTATAGAATGGCCTTTGGCGATTATTGGCCGAGGCTTAATATACTACGACAGGGTCTTTTAAATTTGTCCATAACTTCACAGAGCTTATTGAAATATGCCAGTCACTTACGGTAAGTCATTTTTTCTACTTCATCAATGAAGTTTTACTAACAATAATGCAGGTAAATAACGAGATTAATGTTGAAATATGCTTTAAATTTTATGCAAAAGAATTGATTTTATCTAAACAATTTCCGTTTTATTGTATTATTTGCAGCAGTTAAAATAAGGAGCGCATTAAGGCGATCACTTTTATTTTCAAATAATATATAGTTAAGTCTTCTTAATAACAGCGCATGAAAAGTTTTGCTCGTATTATATTTTTCCGCAGAAGAGTAAAATAGAAATTAATAGGAATTAATTAAAACAATTGTTTAATTAGATATTTATGTGCCCATAGTCATGAAATTATGCTGATTCCCCTTCATTTTAAGCTAATTTAATTGTATTTCATTGATAAATAGTTTAACGAATTTCAAAATTAAGTGATTTAAAGATATATTTTCTATTAATATTTAAGTTTGGGTGATTTATTTTTCCATCGTCAACAATGTACAAATAAGAAAATTCAAGTATTAACCTGGGAATGTGATAAAAAGCTGAATTCCAAAACGAAGACAAAATTGACCGGATCATTTAAATGACTTTGAAATTTTCCAACTACCCATTTATCGAAATTTAATTCCCAAAGAGTTGATTGGGCAATTTAAAATCTATTTGCATGAAATGATTAAATATTATCTCACACTGGCATTAGAAAATAGCGGGGCAAATTTTTTTATGCCAGAAACGACTAATAATGATGGTACAAAGAGACACAATGGGAGTTTTTTACATTAAATTAAATAACTTAATTGGTAAAAAATATAATATCATTTGTAAATAAACATCGATCATAGTTGGCGGTAAAGTTTAGTTCAATCTAATTATTTGTACGTAGCCCAGACGGATCTACACTGAGACTACCATTGGTTATTTAAATACCTTGTTTCCGGCTAAAATAATTAGTCATTTAATTTCTACTGTATTTGATAATAAAATTGTCATTAATTGTATCCAAAGTAATAAATGCAATTTGTAATCATACGGAAATTAAAAATTAAAATGAATTTTATTACTAAGGATAGAATTAATATTAATAAAGTGTGTTTTTCTTTATAAAAATCACTAATTTATTTTGAAACAAGCAGCTACGGGGTTAGATTTATTAGCAAAAAAGATTATTACCTTTTTCCAAAATTTTAACAAGAGTTTCCTCCTCATTTAGTGGCCAATCAGAGTGATGATTAACCTTGTTTTATTAATCAAAATTAAGCCAGTTCTTCATTTGATTTTATGAATTGAGAAGCTATTTACTTATTTGATATAATTTGCTTCTTTACTCTTAACTTATTGCTTAGGAACTGTTAAAATTGATTTTTTATCAGATTTTTTAAGCCATAACCGTTATTACCTTAAAAGCTTTTTTTCCCTCAGTTCACGTGTTCATTTATTTTTCTTCTATGCTACAAATTGACTCCGTTTTTACTCCTATAGTTTTGCATAATATGATGTATATATACATATATGTGTATTTACCATTGATTAATCTTTATCTTTTGTTCTCAAAAAACTTCTAGTGTAAAAGACTACAACAATGTTGGAAAAGTTACAAACCACAAGCGGAGCTCAGATTGCAACTCAAGACAGGAAGCCTGTGGATATTTACTATTCAATGATTTTTAAAATTGGCTACGTGTATATGCAACCCTGCATTTGCATAATTGGTTTTGTTCTCAACATTATAAATTCCTACATATTTTGCCGTAAAACCTTTTCCTCAACTCCAGCATACATGCTGGTTTCAGCGCTCTCGATAACCGATGCCATTACACTAGGACTGCGAATTCCTCAAGGTCTAACTCAGTATGTCATAAAATTGTTTTCTTTCCATCACTTAGCAACTACGGAAAAGCATCGGTGTTTTATTTATAATCATGTCACCTTACTTTGATCACTTTTGAAATTATGGAAGAATGCTATTAGCAAAAGCACTTTATGAAATTAAATCGCCCAAAATTTATTGGTTTTTTCTTCCATGGATGTGTTCAAATTATTTTGATTGGAGTGTAGCATAGACGATTGTCAGAACATTTTTATATACCTTATGCATATAAAATTCCGAATCAAATATAGACGTTACTAAAGTATATTGATTATAATCTGTCTTTAATTTTTTTTCAAAATCTTTTATCATGAAGCAGATAGATGGTTTTAAGAGACTAGGTTTTGAACGCGCTTATTTACAACACTCTTAACTTACGTCAGTAATAACTATCCTGGACAAAGAATATGAATAAAACAATTAAATTAACAAGTTAAAAAAATAGGAATTTGGTTATTTAATTTTTTGCATTGTGCTAAGAAAGCAATATTTATCTTGTTAATGCATTTTAGATATATCATTTTTAAGGAAATTAGCATCTTTAGTAAACAACTTTGCACTTTCGATTCTGTAAAAAAGGTGACGTCTTTTAGCTATTTCAAAATTCATTCCTCAGATTTCATTAAATATTAAATATTTTATTACTTGTGAAATATTAATCAGAGCTAAATTTACAGCTCTGATTTGAAGGTTGGTTGACGTTTTTTAAATAAAAAAATTTATTTAATTTTCCATAGTAAATCGTGATAGACAAGAATTATCTCCAAAACAAGATGATTAACCAGGAAGACGAATATGTCAATTTATGTAGTTAATTATTGCTAATTTTGATTTACTCTAATTAATATTGCCGGTAATAAATGTTAAAATCTTGCCAATCACATTAATTTTGCTAAAGATGATAATAGCAACTATTTTAATAGAGTATTAAATGGCACTAATCAAGCGCAACAATATTTTTTGTTTAAGAAGAGTATACCAAATACTGTTACATTTGGAGAAAGAATTGTAACGATATATATTTAAGCATACCTCAAGGTTCGAAATATGGAGCTAGGCAATAGGGTACAGTCCTCAACTCAAAATGATACTGACAAAAATAGCAGAATTCAAAAAAGTGACACATTTCTTAAATATGTATTTTTTGCCTTTTGTCTTATTTGCTACAAACCTTTCAAAGTAAAGGTGGTGGATTCATTTACTATCGAAGGACGATGTTTTGTGCCCTTGAATAATTTTCCTCAAGGTTAAGGATATTTTTTTCAGAAATCTAACAATGGTGCTTAATATGTGTGTTCACGTGAATTCTATATCGGTGATTATCCAACTAAACCGATTCAAATCATTTAAATTTGATAAATAAAATAAGTGAGAACTAAGTCAGTAATAGAGAATTTTAAATCCGATTGATGAAATGAATCTGGACCAAATATTTGGTCATTAAATAATGTGCTAAAAATATAGATTTTTCTTGAATTTAAAATTCTAAGACATCTGAACTTGTAAATATCTCTTAGTCATTGATATTAAAGTAGATAATATGATGAAGCTGATAAATTAATATAATTTTTCTGTTGTTATCCTTTCGTTCAAAATAAATAATAAATTAAATTAGCGCTAAGAGCTGAACTTATGGTTGTTACGATATAACTCTGGATTTTATCCAATTTTAATAAAGATTTTTAATGTTATTCCATTCATTTTGCATTTAAAATCAATACCACTTACTTAATGTGAATTAGTAAATAAGCACCTAATGCCAGCTCAACGAGTGTTTCATTTTCAATATTAATCTTTAGTTAAAAAATATTTATAATCGCACAATTTTTTTATGCAGTTATCTTCTCTACCTAGTGAAGTTTACGTAATGGTATCACATTTTACATATTTTATCTAGATTTTTATTCATGCTGCATTGCAAAAAGTGTTCCCATGCTTCATTAAAGATTGTAAGGTTATCTATTTCTTTTTCACAATGCAAATTAAATTTTCACATTAAAATTAAATATTTTTGACCTATTCAGTTTCATTTGAGAGTGCTAAAGTATGTCTTTTGAGGATTTCAGTGTCCGTTAATTATGGTTTATATGAATCTTTTCATTCAGTGCTAATATCCATTGAGCTTATCAATTAATATCGTAGAAATTAGTCAAAATTAACTCAGTAGATATATTAGTATTAACAAATTGTTTATTTATTGAGTATTATTTTATTAAAACTTCCTAAGAATTTGATTACTTAATTTTGTGATTTTTGGTTTGGACATTTCTAATAATTAAAATTTGGTGGTTATTTCTAAAATTAAGCGAAATTGTTTTAATGCTTTAATGACCTCGTTTCATCGTGACGCAAGAATGCGCTGCTTTCTTGCTAGTGACTTTAAACTTATCTTACCAAGAACAGAGGTAATTGGCAATCTAAACGTTTGCTAACGAAGCGCACAGTGTGTCACGAAATCAGATATTTTTGGTCCGTTCCCGAAAAATGCAACTGAAACAAAAGTTAAATTAAGTTTTGGAAAGTCAAGGACATTTAAATCTTTTATAATATTTGCGTAATAAATTTTATTGCATGCAAGCAAATGAAACCAAATGTTAAAATCATTTGATTAAGCACCATAAAAAGCATTCATTTATCTACAATAAATGTTTGTAATGAGTTACATATAAAAACACAGATTGTGTTTTTTTTGCAGTTAGCAATAAAATTTAAAGTGGCATAACTGACAGATGGGCATTTTGATCGATAATTTGAAATTATATGAAACCGATTCCTTCAATAATCTCATATTTTTATCACTTTGATGTTATAATCTATGCAAATCAATTCACATTTGGTTTTTACTGAAGAGTTATGATAAATAGCATAATTGTTAATAAAATCCAACAATTTTAATTCGAAAGGGATAGAGATTTGCTATTCATTTATTTAATTTAATAAATTGGCGATGGATACTTACAAGTAATATGGATACTATTAAGCCTATCACTGGTCTGATTATTAAGATTAAGGTCGGGTACAAGGGTTCAATAGTGACTTATTGACACTTTATTTAGTAAAAAAATCACTTATGTCCCCTTGTGATGAAATAACAAATAATATCATCTTCCGTTATGCTGAAGAGGTTTAAAATATTAAAATACTTTTATGTATAAGCAATTTAGAATTATGACGAAAAGACCCAATTCTTTCAATCTAGGCTGAAAAATGCCTAACAACTTCACGTTTTGAAATTATATATTGGAAGACCCATGGGGAGACGCAAACGGTTAGAATCATATTATACATTTTATTCGCATCACCTTATAATTATTAAGCCTCGATGCCATTACTGAAATACTTATTTTACGACGAGTTCGCTCTCATCTCCGTACTTTAAGTTAGTGTTAACAACTCATTAAGCCCTTAACCTAATAATGGGACAATTTTAACAAAGTTAAATATAATTAAAGTCTTTTTAAATGGACCTATTCAAAAAATAGTAGGCGAATTTTAATTAATAAGGTCAATAGATAGAATTAAGTTATGTATTGAAAGAGCTGTTGGGAAATAAAATAAATACATCTATATATATATATATACATAAAGAGGAGACGGAGAGTACGATCAGACAGATTTTTGAAATGGGGTTATCTTGGCATTCGTGCTTTAATTGATGAGGAGTCATGATCGCAGATAACAGAAGCACATACTCCTATTTGCAGACATTTCACTCTGTCTAGGTTAAAGCAAAACTCTTTTATTATTATGTCTCATGTTATTATGAAGTAGTATATTTGATTGAGAAGGCTGGTTCTGCACACTCAACATGATTAGTGTCCTCTTTTAGCGCATGAACATCAAACTCGCTGTTAAAAATTCGAAAAATAGGCTCATTGAGCTTTTCTGTAACCTCGTATTCATGCATATATATACATTAAATGTTTGCTGTTGTCACATAAACTGCCTACGAGGATGGTAAATACGACGGTGTAAAACATTAGTTTTTCACCTTTGAATGGTAATACGTTCCATCATTTCTATTTCCGTGGGTGAAACAAATTTTAATTGTGCAAGAAAGCTAATAGGGGGACCCATTTATTGCCACCAATTAGGTGATCTCATACACCATATTTGCATTTTTAAGTAAAAAGCAATAACAACTTCATTGCACCAATGCCATCTTTGCCAATTAAAAATTTTGACTTATTCCAGTAATTGAAAATGTACTCTAATGGTAATAAAAACCTGTTTTAACGAACACGCGCGCTGTCATAAACTACATTTGTATTTAAAAGAGAACACGTGTCCGCCTTGCCTTAATTAATAGGCGCAGAAAACTGTATCAAGAGATTGAACAGTCATATCCACAAAATTCGTCCCGAGAATGAGGGATAGGGAGAAATAAAGCTAGTAACATCAAATTAAATGTCAATCCTTTAATTCTGCTGCTGTTATAATATTCTCATTATCTATGATCATTATAGTATATCGAAGTTATGGATATTGGCTAATAAACAAGGAATATATATGCATTCACATATATACTTACTGCATTTTTTGTAGTTATCGAGGATCACAAACAGCCAAAACAATAGCAATAAATGCGTACATTTATGCTACCTATGCTGAAATACCAATTACAAACATGACAGAGAATATGAGTGCATGGCTAACCGTTTGCCTGGCGCTTGAACGCTACGTCGCAATGAGACACTGGAATTTTGCTCGACAGTACTGCAATCGACGTAATGCCACACGTCTTATAATTGGCATTGCTGCTGTATCTATTATTTTCAATCTCCCCTACTTCATGATTCATCGGATTAATGTCCAAAGATCGCAAAACGGTACCTTAAAAGTTACGTCTTCTGTGACTGCACTCAAACGCTCCAAATTCTACGCCATTTATTCCTGGTTTCGCATGGCCACAGTTCAAATAATTCCTCTTGTAGCACTGTGCATTCTTAATGTCCTCCTAATAGCTATTGTCTATCATCACAACAAAAAGTTGGATAAGAAATCGGAGCTTGAACGTAATATCAATAGATTGTCTTTGGGAGGTGATGTTCTAACCTCAGAGGAAGGCTGTATTTCAGATCCGAGTAAAAATGAAGTAATCGGTATTCAACAGCAACCCCCAAATACATTTCAGAAGAAGAGAAACGCACAAAGAAAGCTAAATATTCTACTGATAGCCGTGATACTCCTCTTTCTTTTTGGTGCTATTCCTCAAGCCTTCTCCTATGCCCGCATTTTCGAAGTGTTTGGGATTTGTAAGGAGGATTTTCATAATTGTAGAACCTATTCCATTTATCGTATGGTGACAACGAACATCGCTCTGATAAGCTACGGACTAACTTTCTTCTTGTACATATCCCTTAACCGGCATTTTCGAAATGAGCTGGCAAAGTGTATGCCTATTTGTATTAAAAAGTTGTAAAACATCATTTTCTCACTTCGGTAGATATTTCTGATTCCATCTCTCTCTCTCTCACTCTCTCTCACTAAACTTTTGTACAAATATGTGCCAATTTTTAATTGCAAACCAATATTTCTTTTAATATTATAAAAAAACCATTGAAGCAAAATTAAATATCTGTCCTGCATTGAAATATAGTAATTGAGTAGGGAAAAAGTAACACCTAATGATAATAAGATTGACTTGAGTTAATGCTTCTACACTTTCAACTGTAAGCCGGAATATGTCTTAAGAAATCATGTGATCATCACAAGCGGTCTAATTTTGGTTAAATCTAGTATCATATTTCGTGCATCGTTGCTTGACCACTTGTCAGAGGACAATGTATTTGTCTATTCAATCGACAAAAGGGTTGGCTAAGGTTCTTATTTAACACGATTTTGCTAGAATGATATTCATTTATTTATATCAAATGACAGGTGCTTTGATAGTTATCATTAACTCTTTAGTTGACTTCAGACTTCACCGAGAGGAAGGAACATCTAAGAGGAAAGAAGTCGAGAGGGAGAGGGGAGGGAGTAGAAGAATGTTTTAAAATGTAAAAGAGACAGACACAAAGGTAGAGAGTAGGATAAGGCGATTACTGTGGAGTGGTGTAATATGGCATAGTGTCGGGTTATAGTAGTTAGAAGCCAGAAGTCAACTGCCAAGTTATAGACTTTTTGCCGTATGACTATAAGTTATCCAGGATATACCACATGGAGGTAGGTCTATCGTACACCCCTTGATAAGCTACACTGAATGCATGAAGTCATCACAGCCAATCCGCTTGGAATTTTTGTTGGATGGTACAAACGTTGGAGATGGGAGCGTTGAATTAAGAAAAAAACAGGGCAGAGGAACGAGACGAAAGATGTTCTCAAGGGCAGGAGGATAAAAAGAGAGGTGTGCTGCAAAGTACTTTACGAAAGGCTTTCATTGTAATTTCTTTAGGACAGCAAGAATTTGAAGTTAAATGTATGTGTTCAGCATTATGTTTCATTAAGTGTACGACAAAAGTTTCAATGATAAAACACTGTGCAAAATTTTATATTTCGAATTATTGCGAGGAGTTTTTTCAAGCACTTCTCTAAAAGTAAATAAATGCGTTTAAACGGAAGCCAAAAAGTAGGTTTTTAGGGCATCCAAAATGTGGGTTGCTGGAGATTATATCCAAATGCCTTTAATTAGAACGCATTTGGTGGTGGTCTTATGTCAAAGCCCTTGAGCTATCCAAAAATTATGTCAACAAAACTGCATTAAAACGGAATAAAACGGAAAATAAATTTACCTAATAATCCATAACTTTTGTGGCATTTTTTATAACTTTCCCTTTTGCCTATTTTAACGTTGTTCAGGTAAATGCAATTTGAAAACCTGACCAAACCTCCACAATCTCCTCGAACAAATTTCTTTCAATCACATTGGGAAAGCAGAAACAATTAGGTGAAGAGTGTTTCCTGCAAATTTGGCGCATTGCACAAGATGATCAGCAAACGAAAGCGCTTGACATAACTCTGAATGAATATTACTTGTTAATCAGCCGAGGCGACCTTAATAGCTCGACTCCAAGCAGTTAAGCTTAACCCACCCCATCTCATTTATTTATTTATTTATATCAAATGGCAGGCGTTTTGACAGTTATCATTGACCTTTTATCAGACTTCGGGCCTCCCAGAGGGGAGGAACAACAAAGTCACAAGAAGGGGAGAGGGAGAACGGGAGAACAGTTGAAAAAAAAGACGGACACAAAAGTAGAGAAGAAGGTAAGATGGGTACTGTGGAGGTGATGGGATATGACATGCAGTCAAGTCATGGTAGTTTGAAGTGAGAAGTCAATTACCAGTTAATAGAATTTTTGTCGTATGAGTAAACGTTGGCCAGGGTGCACCACGTGGAGGTAAGTCAATTGCACACCCCTAGACTTCAAGCAGTTGAGCTAAACTCACCACATCTCATAAATTGCCGCAACGTTGATGCTGAAATATTTTCTTGAACATTTTCAACTTGTGTGTAATTTCACTGCCTTCGAAAGCTCCTGTTCATTCATCCTATTGATTTGACATATTTTAACTGTCTTTATGCTTTGTGGCTCACTTTAGCATGACCACAATTTATTTCTTTTTTGTTGTTTACAGAGCATTTTTTGAATGAAACCCTGATGTTATATTTCATTTGAAAATTTAATATTATGTTTGTTTACTTATTTGCATCTTTCCTAAAAATTAAATTTCTTAATTATTAGTATTGAATTGTTTTAACTTTATCAATAATCAAATACTTTTTAACATCACAGTCAAAATTTCCAATTGCTCATTTCATAATTATTGCAATTTGAAAGTATGTTGGAGTTAAGGTAAATACATTCACGTAATAACCATAGTAATGACAGCAAATTTTTTACTAAAAAACGAAAGCTTCTAAGCTCGTATCGAAATTGGTGGGGGAAGAAATGGCGTGGAGAAATTTAGAACCTAAAAAGTTAGAGGGTATTTTCGGAGTCTTGAAGGCCTCTTGATTCTGGTATTTGCATTGCTGATATTTTGGCAAATGATCATAGTTCACTTCCGTGTATTTTAGAGTCTAGTGTTAATTGATCAAAAATTAAGCCCTTAAACCTGATATAAAAAGGTTTTGAGGGCTCAATTGCTTTAATTTAAATAGTTTTCCTTAATGGAGATGCTAGCAGGGCCATTTGAGCAAATAAGGAATCTTACATTTTACTAACAGATGTTTGAGTTCAGTTTTTAGCCAGACACGGAGAAGGAAACGGCACTTAATGTCTTTTCTTAGTTGGCAAATTGTTCAGTGTTATTTGTGAGCACTAAATTTAATTTTATTATTAGCGAGTAGATGAGCTCGCCCTCTTAGCTGTCAGGGAACACGCCGGACATTGAATATACTGCTCTCCTTTCACAAGAGCTTGAACGCCTACAAATGACTAAAGTGATTACTGAAATTTATGGTCAAGTGCTCATAGAGTGCGTTGATAGGAATACTTGTTTAAAGGATTCAAATTAGACTAATAAGATTTTGACTATTACACCAAGATCAGAACAGCTTATAACTTGTAATCATGACGTAATATGCATCACTGTTTAATCAAGATCCTCTGAAACATATGTATGAATCATTGCCGAAACTTGCTTTCTCATGGTCAGTTGTGCAATTACGCTTTAGACGAATTCGTAAATAAGAATTTGGGTGCTCTCACACCAACTCGCTCATTATTAAAAATATATGACCTAAGAAACAGAACCAATTCTCAAATATCTTGAAAAAGAACCTACCGCCAACTTAACATTAATTTGTTTCCTAGAATGAGTAGTGAACCGCTTATGATAGTGTTATTGGGCAGAAACAGGTCTTTAGATCAAAATCCCAATTGAATTCTCTAAGTAAAACGATTGCTGATCAATCGGAAGCATCTTTCGTGTCTTTGCTAAACCAAAAGTGAAATAATTCATTTCAGTTTGCAGCAGTCGTAGTTTATTAAATTTAACAATAGGGAATACTTAATCAAAAGTTAAAAGGTGCACCTGGAAGTTGAGTTGAAAGGAAGTTGATAATTTCTCATCATCACAAAACTCCACACAAAACATGAATAATTCCAAAGTAATTGAGCATATCCGCTAAACCTCGCCCTATTGCATTATCACTTTTCCCAATGCATAGAGTATACTTTAAGTAAGAATAGGTGATTCAGAAAAGTGTCTTAGTTGTTTCTGAACACCGAATGGAGCAATAATAAGTGTCGCAGCTGATGAAGTAAATTATATTAGACCGTGACAGAGATATACATATAAGGAAAGTTATCAACATACGTGAAACGGAATATATATATTATATTTTCCTGTAATTACCTGCTTAAATGGTATTAGTTTTAAAAAATGCTTCTAATTTGCTATTTTATTATTATTATTATTTCAATAAAAAACACACTAAGAGTATTACAATTTGAATTTATGGGTGTTAGCATTTGCACGAAAAATATTTGTCAATTCTTTAAGTTGCGCCGTAACTAGTTGGACAATTTGATGTATCAATCAAAACACAACACCCATTGTAACGAAATTGTCCCCGATTTTCTAAAGCAGACGCGATGATGCTTTCACAATAATAGAATGTGACGTAGCTAAAAACACAAACGCAAAAAATGTTTTTAATTTAATAAAAACTTAATTAGATTTCCTGCATTTATACTCTCATGATTACTCACCATAGAACAAAATTAAATCAATAATTTATACTTCCATTAAGGAAGGAAACGTATTTTTCTATTTAAATTAGTGTCAAAAAATTTTGATTATCAAAATGCTCGCTGAGGTGTTTCAGGTTGATCAATGTCAACACAGTTGTTCGAATTTTGGTTTTATAATTATTGCACAAGTATCTATACGTAAATTTGCTTGTTACTAATTGCAACAAAATATTTAGTGACAGGATATTTAATATTTAATTTTCCATTTAATTTATTATAAAACGACTGTAATCATTTTCATATGGCGCAATTTATTGATTTTATGGTATATCAAAAATTAGATATTTCTTTAACCAGTGCTAAGTGTAAATTTTGTTTGAACACTTTGTTCTTTTTCTTGCATGAATCGATAGTCCCACATTCTTCGTCATTAAATAAAACTTTATTTTGCTTTATCCGGACCTAACTCTTATATGTATTTTATTGCATATGAAACATAATTACATACCATTTAATTGTAGTACTATTGTTCATACAAGTTTATGATAGATCTCAACCTGTTTCAATATTAAAAAAAAACACATATTATTTTCATTAGTACGTTAAAGTAAATTGTGAAAGTTGCAAATGCCACTATTGAGAGCTTTCAAATGCTAACTTCTAGAGCATATACAAAAATTTACATAATTTCCGCTTTAAGAAAATTCACAAAGGATAGATTTAGATTTAGAAACGGCTTTCAAGGACAGAAAAAAACTAGCATCTCACAAAATAACTTGATTACACCAAGTTATAATTAAAGCTCTCCATTCCATTTTACTTTATACCAAAACATTGAAATGCAAACTTTGTAAAACTAAAAAGAATTATATTCTAGATCTCATTTATTAAATTTAAGTTCCATTCATAATAAGCTCGTTTTGATCATTTCAAAGAAATCCAAAGAAAAATATTGTCTTCCTTTTAATAATTAAATGCTAAGTACTATCCGTATTTTAAAGACAATAAAGAATTAATTCACCTACTCGCATTTTTTAACACTGAACACACCAAATTCGAACAAAGCGCGCGTGGCGATAGAGTGGTTCAATTCTATCAAGATAACTTCTTCAATGCTTAGTTAACTCTTTAACGGTCTAATTATTTTTGAAAATTGCATTCAACCGCACTCATGCGTGTCACCAATGGGCCTTATAGCGTTGAAGAGAAATGTTCGCGTAGAATCATTAATACAAATTATTGAAATTTTGATGAGTGAAAGTTAAACGACAAATTGAACTTAAAATTCCTATTTATATAAAATAAAATAACTTAATCTTGCTAACAAGTTTGAAAAAGAATTTCATGAAGTCAACAAATTAATTGCATTAAAAATTTAATCAATAGTTTTAAGCTTTAACAAAATGGTACCGTATTTTGAACGCAGATGAGAGTTTTGAACTAGCGTTCCTTTACTAACATCTATTAGCTTGTGGCATTTACAAAGCTTGCATATCAGCAACCTTACGTTAACGGGAGAGGGGTGTGGGATAGACGTATTTCCTCGTGGTGCACCCTGGGCAACGTATAATCATACGCAAGTCTATTAACCGGCAATTGACTTCTCACTTCAAACTACAATGGCCCCACTCTCTGTCATATTCGACCTCTATCACAGTACTCATCTTACCTTTTTCTCTACCTTTGCGTCTGT
>UZAE01012740.1:12400-32706 GCA_900617975.1 Rodentolepis nana | reverse complement strand
TAATTTGCCCAAGGAATATAATTTTTTTAGATTTCCTGCTGTGACCAACTATTTCGGCAGGTTTTCATTGATGATATTTCAGTCGCAAAAAAATCAGAGATTAAAGTTTGAGAGTGTTTCCATCAGCAATAGATCAACTTGAAGGCATTTGAATATCAGTTTCTACCCAATGGGTTCACTTATTCCTTATTTTAGCCTAACGTATTTCGATAACTCTTTCACATTTATCTAAATGAAAAAGGCTGCTTATATCGATATATGACGTCTCATATCCTTTGAGTAACGGGGTGTGCAATAGACTTATCTCCACGTGGTGCACCCTGGACAACGTATACTCATACGGCAAAAAAGTCTAAAAATCTGGCAGCTGACTTCTGACTTCAAATTTCCTTCACCCCCCACTGTATGTCATATTTAAAATCTTTCACAGTACTCACCCCACCTTTTTTCTACCTTTTCTAACTTCGTCATTGAAACCCTCTTCTGTTCCTCCCCTTCCCCTCTTGACTTTTTTCTCACTTTGATGGTCCTCCTCCTTCTCTGTGAAGCCTGAAGTCAACTAAAGGGGAAATGATAGCCATCAAAACGCCGGCCATTTGATATAAATAAATATCTCTTGAGTAACAAAAGTGAGAGAGAGAGAGAGTGCGCTGTATCTTACGGGAAGGGCGAGTATATACACGGACTTTCTTGCATAATACGAAATATCAGAAATCGTATCTATACTAATATTAGTTTTACAGATTAGCGCAAAAAGGATATGTTACTCGTGTTAGCAGAATTTCTGCTTCAATGATGACCGATGTTTGAATTAGAACGGTGCTACTGGAATAAAACATTGTTACTCAACACTTCTATTGCTACTGGAAACAGAGTCAATTGCGAGCAAGAGTTATAAACCTGAATCATTTTAAAATCTATGACACATTGGGGTTGATAAAGTTTGTTCATACTTTTTTAACTGCAAAAATTTCACAACAAATCCCACTTTACAATCTCTGATAAAGGAAAAATGAAATGCCACACTCTAGTAGATTTTAAAGTTGACTTCCACGGTTAGCAACCAAAATTATTCCTCAATTTACGCATGAACAAATATGTCACCCCTCCAACAACTCTATTTAGAATTTTGTGATGTAAGTCCTTTTCAGTGGGTATGTGCTCATGTTCAACATTTGACTAAAATCCAAAGGTTTCAATCAGAAATCGGGAAGTGAGGTTCTATTTCACAAGTTAAATGACATTTATTTCACAGTGTAAGTGGTAAGGGAGAGTAAATGCTTGAATCTGTCAATCACCCGTAGTAGTCCTTCAATGTTCTTTAAAGGACCTTTTAAAGAATAATTTATCTTAAAATTCGCACTCACTTATTAAATGTATAATTTCTTAATAATTATAGAAAAAAACTTTTTTCACTACAATTAGTCACAGAAATATTAATACTTGTTATTTAACAGGGTTGGAATTTACATAAATTTCCCTAAAATTTTAATAATAATAATTATCACATTTTATCAATTTATTCTAACGTTTAAAGCTGAATAAACAAGCACTTCATCGATTTTGTTAAAGAATTTTGGTTTTAAAACTTGTGTTATTAAATTATACCAAAACTTTTAATATGACTCTGATGATATCCAAAGAGGATGTTAATTTAAAAGAACTTAGCAATACAAAGTGAAAGCATTCTGCAAGAACATGAAGTCATGGAAATTTCGGTCGAGTGTCCTTTTTTATTTTTTTCAGGACGAAATTTCCTATTTGCAAAAATAAAGTGCTTATTACTGTTTCAATTATATCTTTGAATTATTATGCTGTGGATCATAAAGCTGGGTGCTAAAAGACTATGGGATGTTGTAAAAAGTCATTTTTTGAAAATATTAAACTCTCCCTATTGCTGAAACAAGTGATAATTGAAAGTAGATAGGCCTCTGCTAAATGCCAATATCCATATACACACTTTTTAATTTCTTTGATGAATATTTTATTTCAATTTCTCTTACAATATTAATTTATTCAATAGTCGGAACTTTTCAAAACGAGATTACTTAAAAATTTGGCAAAATTATTTTATAAAATTTAAATAAACCAAAACCTATGTTTAATTGAACGTAGTTTGCCCTGTTTTCAGATTGATAATATTCCCGAAAATTATTCAGATGTATTTTTGGAGAACTAATTTATTTTAATCAACTATCCGAAAATTAGGCATGAAAATTTTATCTGACCAAAGAATGAAAAATTCCCCTCTCCCATAAACTTGATTGGAATTAAATAGTCAGAATATTTAGTAAACGAAATCAGAAAATAAATAGTGCAGAAGAAGTCCTTAGTGATCAGGAAATTTTCAAATAATAATAATAATAATATTTGCTTAAACTAACTGCAACTGAGGGGGTAATGCAGTTGTGCTTCTATATTTAACTTTCTAATTAAGATGAACACCATGCTGACCACTCTTTCGCAAATGTAAAAAAATGATTACCGTTTTTGTAGGCGGGGGGGGGGGATTTCTGCGATTGGCCATCTAACGGAAGAAACTGAAATTCTATTTATATAAACACATTTAAGAGCGAAAAAGATTATAAAGCGAACACTGGAACAGCCATTGATTTCATTGACCTTGTCCAACATATCATGAGAGAAGTAAATGGAATAAGTTTTTACTTTAAGAAACCGTTTCACACAGTTTAGCCAAGGGATCATAAAACGAGTGTCTTTAAGGGCATAATCTTCATCCAAAATTTAGAACGTGTAAAATATTTATCAATTTGCAGCACCGCAGCAAATATAATTAGTGGTACTTCAAATTCGATACTTTTTGATTACAATTTTGATATACAGGCTTCATTAGGCAATCAACTTTTCTTCATTCATAGCTTATTAGTTTGGATACCCTTCCATGATCAGAACTTTTAAAATTAATTTTCATCGTCGTGGGTGATAAGACCAGTATTTATCATTCATAAATATCAAAGGTGTGCAAAAAATTAAAAAAAGAGCTATTGGAGGTGGAGTTACGTACTTGCATTATTTCCTTCCTTCTATACTTTTATTAAATGACAATAAACCCCCCAAAAAAAGTTCCCTAAAGAATACCAGGGATAAAAATTTACTAAATGGTTCTGCCAACAAGTGAGTTTCACTCTAAAACTTCCTTTAAACTACCTAAGCAATTGTAAAGCTTCAGGGTAATAGCCACAACTTATGGTATTTGTAGAATAGTATTTCAATTTTATACCTTTTGTTTGCCCTATGGCAAATATTACTGCCCACAACTTAGTTTTTTTAAATAAGGCAATTAATAACAAATGATACCGGTAGATGAATTTTTTTAGAAACTATGCACAATGCTCCCCAGAATAAATCATAGTTGAACGCATCCCACTGTATAATCTAATACAATAGGATATTGTGCCAATCGCAACATCTTAGAAAGGACAAGGTTGACACATTTGAGAGGAAGGAGAGATGAATCATGCCCCAATAGCCCTGCACCAAAAGAACTTTATTAGACTCTCGGATACCACAGTAGCCCCAATTCGTGTTTTCCAGTTTAAATTGCAGACCAAAATATTTTTCTCTGAAAATTCTGGACAAATACGCTACTTGCGCGATATGCGAACAGCAGGTCTTCATTATGATGTGAAGGCAACTTTACTAAGTGCTTAAAAAATTGTGAGAATTACATCCTTAAATTATGATAACTTTTAGTCAAACGAAAACTCCCTAATCTATAAAGAGAAGTGTTGCCTTCACTTTACTCGGGGCAGATTTATGGTATTATGGAATTTCTTTGTTGAGAAGCTTTTGTATGGGTAGAATGTATCAGTGCGGTTGGTCTTTCCCTGGCTGGAAATACACTGAGGTGATCAGTTCTGTGGTAGCCTCCATAGCTTCATTACTGATTTGGGGAAAACTCCCCACCCCCCCCCTCCCCTTTTATTTGCGCATTTCACTGAACGTCTTTGAAGTCAATTCAACTTGGGGACAGAAAGGAAATGTTCAAACCATTTAGATTTAAAATTATGCATCCTTGTCAGTAACTAACTCGGAACATTTTTTTCTAAATAAAATACTGCTTATGAGCACCATTTCTTTCAAACTCTATCTAGATCAGCTTATGTCTGAGTTTGTGCCTATAGGAACAGAAGAAACCGTAAATTTTATTAATATTAATGCAGTAATTATGTAATTCTTCCATTAAAATCCTTTATTTGTTTTTCAAATAAAATACTCTAATTCATATCACCCGATTAAGCAGTAAAGACAAAATCACGAATGACAAAGTACTTATTACCAAAAAGAAAATGAAAAATAATGTTTAATTTGATTTTGTTAAAGGCCCTCTTACCTTTTTGCTTCTTCACTTCGATAAAATCGAGAGAGAGAGAGAGAATGTGAAGTTTGCTGAATATTCAGGTCATCTACGGAAAATGACCTCCTTGAAGCTGGAGATGCAGGCATATGGGTTAAGCATTTATTCCCGAAAAACCATGATGAAGCGGTCAAAGAAAAATGCGGTTACATCTGAATCAAGCTTAATGATTTAATTTAAAAAGGCAATAAAATATTTTCATCTTAATGGAAATTCTAAAGAACAAAAAAGAAAAACGACAATTACCCACAATGCAAGGAGATTAGGCGCCTTCAAAATGAAGGCCAGCAGAGAATTCCACATTTTTTACCTTCAACTTCCCAAAAGGGCGCTGATTCACACTTGTGCATTCTTCCCCTATCTCTCATAGATAAAATAGCGATTGAAGTTGATCTGAAGCTACGAAAAATACTAGTCGCGTAGGCGTTAGTCAAATAACTCGACACCAAAATGGAGGTTAATTTGATCGAACGGACCTTTCAATGCATCATAGCTATGACTTTGGTTCATTTTCTCCTTATATTGACTTAAAGTGGGAGATGCTATAGCTGTGAAGATCCCGATGACCAAATAATTTGGTACCCTTTTCAAGCCCATACACACACACACACACGTTTCAATCAGCTCTCAACAAGAACATGTCAAGGTCTGCGACAGACATAGTAACCTTGTAATTAGCAGGCTAAAAGTGAAGTCTGTTGAGATGGCGTATTATATAACAGAGGAAATTAAAGAATGGCCCCTCTCCTTGAAAATAAATCATACAACTTTGTATGCAGACAACTGAGTAGAAATCGATAAACAAAGCATGTTGGAAGATGATGTTGACGAGTGAAATTAATTTACCTCATTATAGCACAACTCATTCGGATGACTTGAAACTGTTTTAGCAAGTCTTTTGAGCAAATGCAGGATTGCTCTACAAACTCGTTCATAGAGCAAAAATCAAAATACCTAAAAACTCACGAAAGTCGAGGATGTCAAAAATAGCGACCCCAATCTCCCGTCTTATGGGACCTTTTGACCATATCCCTAAAACTCTGTGTTGGAGGCAGGTGAGTTGTCAAACAAAGGGCTAAAATTTACAAGACAGCACGAATACTTGTTCCCGAATGTGAGCTATGTAATGCTAATCTCTTTAAGCTCTCCTTCTTTACTTCTAATGACGCGATTGATAAAACGCAGGTGAATGTTTACTTTCAAATATTGGCATCGCGTAAATAAGCTCCGAATTCAACCAGCCTTTGATATCTTCTAAAATTTTCTTTTGTTAAAATGGCGAAAATGTGTTTGAATAAAAAGTTACTGCTGAATTTTATAAATTACACTTATGTTTCCCGTGTGGGTGTTCAGGGTAATTTATACTAGTGAAATGCACTTCACATTTTCATAAATTTAATAGCGGAATGCATGGAAATAGCATTCAATAATGTAAATAATATGCGAAGTGTAGAAACTTGTTTTATTTCTTCAAGAAATTATGAATAATTAGAAACCCCAACGTAGGGCTATAAGAGCAATGAAATCAGTGAATTGTTTTTTCCCTTTAAATTGTACCCTTCACTGTGACAGATTTTTTCTTTGTTAGGACGATCTTAAAAAGGTGGTTTTTGTGTATTTTTCAGTGAACTTTTCAAGCAGAGCTAGATGCAGCCGACAGAGAAATAGGGATTCAGAATGGTAGATTTCGTTGAAATGAACGAGTAGATAGTGTGGTAAGAAATTTTCTCCATTTTTTACATACAAAGGAAATTGATTAACCTATATTTCCTATTCTTGCTAGAACATATCGATTATTCCAGGTAAAATTGTGACCATTCTGAAGGAAATGCTTTTTGGAAAAGAGCTAGGCTTTAGTGGAAAACCTAAATAGTTTAAAGTATGTCAAGACATGCGTGTTTGTGAATATGACGTCGTGTTTCGTACATATTTGGCATAAAAACAAATTCTGAATGTGTGGTTTAGCTGTGGTAATGTTGTTGGAGTCAGACCTAGCAAAACCAATTAAATACTGATTTTATCAAGCAATCGTTACACAGAAAAAAACAATATTTTATTTAATTTAACTAAATTTAAGAATACATTAATACTATTGCGATGATACGAATAGATTAAATGCTCATATCAATTAGAGGCTATCAATGCTAGAACAAAGCCACCATTCTAATGTCAATTATTCTCTACCAAGATGAAATGTGAAAGGGATGGAACATTTTACATAATGAATCGAAAACATATTTCAAATGTGTCAAGATGTGTTAAAGGTTTTAAAATTAAATGGCAGCTTTTGTTTGCTTGTTCAATGACGCAAATAGAATCAGGTTTGATACTTTCAGAAGGAAGTATTCCTTCGTGCCAAAATACTCGGAACCGCACGAGTCACTCACATCTAAAGCCTGATGTGAATTGCCTGATAATATTTATGATCTGTGAAAGCAGAATACATTTCTCATAAAGCACTTGCTAAAAGTTGATTGCTTGCACTATTCTATTCTAAGTAATGATAAATAAATAATTACATTAAGCAACCAAATAATTTGGCTAAATGTCAAGTATCTTACCTATCATTCATACTTTTGCTTAAATTGCTTTAAAGATAGATTTATAACCCAAGATAATGTGTTACATATTTGTTTCATTTTACAAAAAGTTAGCATAAACAAAGAAATATTACAATAATGGTATTACCCTAATCAGTAGTCAATATAAAGAGAAGTAGCTTATTAATCACAAATGCTTGTTTAAATTACATGGGAACTAGTTTATTGTGGTCAAAATAATGTTAAGAATGGAAGTAATAAGTAAAATAATTGTTTGTGTCTAACCTCTTGTGTCAAATATTCTACCCCGCTATAGAACTGTGGGCATTTTAATTAACTGACATAAACAATCAATCAACCGTGGAACTGTCAGAAATAGGTGGAAAACAGTTCCACCGTAATCAATATCGAACATGGCCACAAAGTAGATTTTAGTATTTTATTTAAACTGTGGGGAAAAATTTGAAGGAAAACAGAATTGAAATAATAAAAACTGCGTGGAAGAATGCTTCTGCGTTACTCTTTAACAGACACTGGACGCAAATAATTTCAATAGTCCAATTTCTGGTGACTTGAAAACATATATCAGATCATTTACTCTATACCGACATTTACAAATTTTGTTTATTATTCAAATGAAAGATTAGTTACGCTTAAGCAAATAAAACTAATATGCAAAAGTGGGCAAAAAACTGTTCGAGTTGGCTTTAAGTGTTCTTGTCAGAATCAATTGCCTTAGAAAGAAAACACTAACCATATAAGTGATCCAAATTTTGCTACTTCTTGTGTGCTCTTGTACAATTCTTTCGAAAAAATAAAGTGGGTAGAACAATGGGGGCATCAAAATACTTATGGGAAATTTTCCATCAAAATTAAATCTAACGTTGGTAATTTAAGAGGGAAACTAGACCTACAAGCAGGAATATCAGAGCACACGAAAGGCGATCGAGCCTGATCGTGGTTTGCGATGTGACATGATCTGTTAGTGAACGAACTTTTAAGTGCAAAGTCCTCATTTTCCAAAGTTCAAGAACCTAATTCACATACGTGCTTTAAAAGTAAAACCCGGACTTTATCCATCCACTTGTTTTAATGATATTATACTTATAAATTTCTAAAATACTTAACAGAACCTTGAAATGTGCGCAGAAGTCATGTTCATATAGTTCATTTTAAATAGATTAGCAATTGATTAAATCCACATTTTAAATAATCGAAAGCAACCTTTTTTATTACTTAAATTAGTTGTAATGTGAATCATTGTCTTTTTTATTAATAATTATAATAATAAACCATTTCGAAATGTAAAATACTAGAGTTCACATGTGAAGATCTCTGAAGAGCGTATGTTTGGGCTTGGAAATTGTAAATAAAGAATTTCTATTACAAATTAAATTATAAACTAGATTAGTTTATTAAAAATAACCATTATCAACAGTATGATATGATCAAAAAATCATTTTATAAGTTAATAATTGGAATTAATACGGTTAATTAACGACGAAACTGAGAGAAAATTAAAGACAATAACTTGGGAACTTACGCGAATTTCGTAAGTACGCCTGTCCAGCTATTGGTAACTGCTTATTAATATTATATATTGCAAGCAATTTACATATCCAATCAGAGCGCATTTTCACTTGAATGCAGGAGCGACCAATCAAAATCCGATCAAAGTAAATCCGACGAAAAGCCCAATTTTAACCTTCCAGTTGAAAGTTGTTATTTCTCTTCTGGGTTACTATAAATAGGAGCAAAAGGTAGTATGGGAAATGCAAAAAAATATGTAAGTTAATTAATTGATCTTTACTTACTATTATTCATACTTATACGATTCGGGCGTCGAATGCAAAGAATGAACATTTAATGGGAACATTTTTATTGGTAAAATGAATGAAAAGGTATCTAAAAAACAACTATTTCATCTCTACGTTATCATTAGCTGATTGTGCAACCGATATTACTGAAAATATTACCAAAATTAAGACAAATAATCAAAAATATGTGTTGGAATATGTACATTGCTCACAGCAATTTTGGGATTCATGGAAATCTATCATTAATTTACTAAAAGCTTTTTGAAATTATGATATTTTGAATTTGTACAAATTGGATGAATTATATATTAATGCAACCCTATAACATTTTAATTTTTTTAATAGCAATTAATTTCATATTGAACGACATAAGTTGAAGATAAATTTAATGATCTCCGGCATTATCTTGGAAAAATCTTCCTTATTCGATTCCGAGTGTCAATGGAAGATAACAAGAGTATGCATTTAATAGTTAAATCATTATTAAATTGAGAATTCGTTAGGTACTTGCTTTCACCCATAGGAACAAAAAAAATGCTATTGGTTATTCCCACTGTTCATCAATATTGCTATTGATAAATTATTAAGTTCACTAATAATAGTAATAATAAACACCTATTAGAAGTTGTAGATATTTGAGAATTTACTGTTATGTGTAGGAGAAAATGGATTCGGCCATATTTCGTCTATCTTTGAAGATTCAAAATTAGTGACGTTTGAATGAGACGGAAAATTTTGAGGAATTGTGTCTATTTTGGGAGAACAGTGAGGGTGCATTAATCTAGCACTGAAATAGAAAATTGCATAAAATACCAAATTTTGGAAAAAGGTAACTGATAAGATAACTTGACAAAGTTCTTGATCTACCGCGTTTAGAAAGTAGGAGAGATGTAGAAAAATCAATAAGATAGGGTCGTTAAGGGGTTGCGTCTCCCATTTATGATTGTGATGCTATATAACCAGCTGATAAAAGATGGCTATTTTTAAAGAATATCTCTTTATCTTTGAAGTTAAGCAGAAAAGAAAACACTCGTAAAATGCGTAATGTATACGTTCGATTTCCCCTTGATGTAAATTTAAGTAAACATAACTGATAATTAGTTAACCGAGTAAAAGGGGAAATCATTTACTTTCAGGATTTGATAAAAAGGGTCAAGATTGAATAAAAATGACATAATCCAAAAGATATACACATTTAATTTCGAAATTTTAACAGGGTATTTCAGGACCAATTTATTAATCCCAATTTTCAGTTGTACAACTCGTCAACCACGTGCTTCTAATACACAGTATGGCTCAACTAGGCCATGCCTAGTCTCGTCAACATCTGCTAATTCCTATTTGAATTTGGTAAATTTATTAAAATTTGTCAGAACCAAGTGATTCCCAAATTCAGGTCATTTCTTAACTCGTGAAGATAAATGTGGGCTGCTAATTTCAGTCTGCGTAGGGTGCACGATAGACTTACCTCCACGTGGTGCACACTAGGCAACGTATAATCATAGGGCAAAAAAGTCCCCAAACCGGCAGTCGACTTTTGACATCAAACTACCATGACCCCACTGCATGTCATTTTCGACCCCTTTCACATTACTCATCATACCTTTTCTAGGCCTTTGTGCCTGTCTGTCTCTTTAACATCTGTGAATCACTCCTCTGTTCCCCTCTCGAATTTTTTCCCACTTTGATGTTCCTCCCCTCTGTCAAGCCTGAAGTCAACTAGAGAGCTAATGATAACTATCATCAAGCCTGCCATTGGATAAAAAATTCAGTCAGTATATAGCTAACCTAATTACCTACTACTTGCGTACTGCGGCTACAATGAGTACGTAGTCAAATAAATAAGAGCTGAAACTTAGGTACACTAATTCTAATTCTAGTATCTCATTGTTGTAGAGAAATGTCACGTTATAGTATACTCTTAATTATAGGGGCTTTCTCTTGTGTATTATTCCTTGAAAGCATTTTTCAATTATCCTATTTACTGTAACCATTCCTACCTTATTCACTCTTCTATTTATCACTGTCATCTAATTATTCGTGCGGTTGTGGGTAGTTAGGATGCACATAATTGTAATCTATCTATGAATATCCGCCAGACTTACTGCCACTCTCATCTACTCAATTCTTACTCGCGGGTGGCTCAATATCTGGGTTCTATTCTGTTCCATGGTAGACATTCTTTCAAAGTGTTCCAGTTGGCATTGAAAATGAATTCTAAGTGCAATAATTGCCCAAGTATATTGATTTTTCTAGGCATATGACTAATGGAGCATTTATTTGAAAGGAGAGTTAATCAATATATATAAAGTTCTTTAATTCTAAGCAATCGAATCTATTTTCGACAACTAATGAATGAACAAAACTTGAAAAAGGTAACAATTTATTTAAACTGAGCTCGGGCACCTTCAAACAATGAAGGCTCGACTGGTGAAATTTTAGATACCATTAGCCTATCAAGAGCAAAATGTATCGACAAGTTTCGTTTGATTATTAATAGGATGTGTAGATTGTAGGAATGTCTATGAAAAAGCTTCCATTACATCATGGTATATATTCTACCGTGAAAAATTTGGATAAAGTATCATTTAAATTTTAGAAAGGAGGCGAAGAGAAGTGGAACATGGAAAGTGTGAAAAGCAAGGCAGTGTCCAGGTTGATGAGTAGGCCTAGTGGCTCAGATGGAACTCGTGTCAAATAAGGCAAAGTCGAGAGACATAAGAAGAATATTCATTGAAGATACAACAATATCGGATGACCAAATAACTAGTGCGTTTCTTCAGCAAATTGTCAATTTTATAAATACGTTTTTATGCAAATAAAGCCTATTTGCAATAACTCAGTGCCCGTAATATCACATCGAATGGGGTTTGACTTTGTACGAACTTTCAAAGGGTTTGTCTGTGGGTAAGGCTTTTTCTCGCCTTTCAATGGCGACCTGCATTTCTCTCCAATTGATAAATATCAGAGAGTTTTGTTTTACTTCATTGGTGGATATTTGTATTGGTCATTATTCTATGGTGCGATAGAATGTTTGCCTATATACATGGATCTTTAAATGAACTGTTTGGGGATATTATAAAATATGATATTTTCAGAAGCTATGAGTAACTCTGTGTATTTATACAGACTCTTCTTTACGTAAAGGTAAGTGGTATTCATGTTAAGTGGAATTTGCTTTCCATGAGATTAAAACAAAGTTTCTCCTGGTAGGAAACATTTAATTAGGTTGAGAACAAAATTTATACAAATGAAGATTTTACTGCTTTCCATTGATATGTTTTGAATGCAAATAAATTGTTTATCATAGCATATAAATAACTTCCTGATATTGGGATTAGATCTTTAAGTACTATTAAAAAATTTTTAAAAAACTATTTCAAGTAATCATAGCAAATATTTCTGGTGGTAAAAGGTGAAACAGCATTGGAATATGTTGAGAGTAATAAGCATCTTATCATGAATTGAATCACTTCTGTTACTATTGCATTCATTTAGTAGCATATTTGAATTTGTTTTTCAGCATAATTTATTAAAATAACAATTGACAAATAGTTTTTAAAAAAGATTAAATTCGGAAAGCCCAGCTTGGGAAAGAGGAATATTTATAAAAAATTATATTTTGGATATATAAAAAGGGTAGAAAATCACGCATGTTACAGTAGTGAAATGGAATGGTACTGTAAACAAAATTGTGCTTAAAGTTGACGGAAGGAAAAATGAAGTCAAATATAGTAAAACAAAATTATTACTATCGTTATTATTCATGCAAATATTTTAAATTTCTAATCCTCGTCGTACTTTTTCTCAATTCCGGATTCTCCCACTGGGTTTGCTTACTTAAGAGATCATGTTTTATTAAAGCAAGACGTGCTATATCAACGTGCAACGTTCTATGGATTTGGATCAATGGCTAGAGTAAGTGTGCTTAAAAGAATCTTTGTTAGACATTTCCCAGTTGCATAAGCATCCCAATACTCTTAGCCTCTGTTTTTTATAATATTTAGTCTAGAGGACTTACCTCCATGTACCGCACACTGGACAACGTATACTCATACGACAAAAAGTCTATAAACAGGCAGTCGAATTCTGACTTCAAACTACCATGACCCCATTGTATGTCATATTCGACCACTTTCCCAGTACACTCACCTTACCTTTTTCTCTACCTTTTTGTGTGTGCCTGTCTCTTTTACATATGTGATTTACTTTTCTGTTCCCCCCTCTCGAATTTTTCCCACTTTGATGTTCCTTTCCTCTTTCAAGCCTAAAGTCAACTAGAGTGCTAATGATAATTATCATAAAGTCTGCCATTTGATATAAATAAATATTTCAGCGCTTGCATTTTTTTCTTAACTGTATTGGATTGGTCTTCTATGTAATTTCCTTTGATCGTTGTATAAAATACCTTTTTCTCTCTTAATCAAATTTGGTTGCCATTTACATAAGCTGAAAGGATTAACGAACAGTTGGAGGTGTCAAAATCGACCATTCACAGGGCCAAAGGGGCTCGTTCAATCTCGCTACGGTTTTAATATGCTAGTGTGGACTGTTGATAGACGTAAATACTTGGGGGGATTTTCATGCACAAGTCGATTGTAGGCGACAAGCAGGCTAGTTATGAAGAAGGAGATGGATCTGTCCAATTTAGATTGAGATATTGATTTCTCTACCAAGAATCATTGTGTCGTTAAAAATTCCTCAAAAACAAACAAAAGTTTTGCTTTGGTTTTTTAATGTGTTATGTTGTGCTAAAATAATTTAGAATCAAAACATATATTTTTATTTATTCCCCTATTTATAGACGTTTTAACAAATTTCAAATAAAAAGAAATCTAGCAAAATAATTACCATAACCAAATAACAAAAGGGGATATATCATTTTTGAATCAAGCGACACTAATTACAGCTTCAAGAACAAATTGTTCAAGTATTCGTCTCTTATCCTCATCAAGGTTCTTTTAATTATGACTTCACATAATTGGTTTCCATTTCATCACCTATCCAATCGATAAATGAAATTTCGGCCAATGGCAATGAGATAGCTGAAATTTTGCAAAAAAGTGCAGCAATGGAACTGTCTTGTCAAACTTTTGGCAGTCTCCTCTTGCGGAGTTCTTTCGGAATCTTGCTCCAATCTGAACTATTTATTCACAATAATATTAAGTCGGAAAGAAAGCGAAGAACATGCTAACATTCCATGGCAAGTGTTTCAGCTTACCTACTAAAATAGGCAAAGGAATGACTCATCAAAACCACTTCAGTAACCATCTTTGCATTCAAAGTAAATTGTGACATTTGGTATGCAGAAGGTTGTACTTTGCTTTTCATCGGTCACATCTAAAATTTTTCCCATTTTGAAATTCTGAAGAAAGTTGTGAAAAGAATCAAAGGTTTGCTAGAGTTATAAGCTGTTACCTGTGGATCTGTGCCACTTGAACGATCCACACTACCTTTTCTAACAGCACCTAGCTCCACGTGACTATTGAAATGGGCAGTTTAAGGAGATGGCTTGGTTAAAAGTTTTATTTAACTAACTTCTTAACAAGTTCTGAATATGACTCAAACATAAACTTGGAATTTTGAACTCTCGAACACCAGGGCCTGATCTTGCCCACTATATCGCAAAATGAAGGGTGTGCGATAGACTTACCTCCACGTGGGCACTCTGGGCAACGTACACTCATACGACAAAAATGTCTATAAACCGGGAGTTGACTTCTGACTTCAAACTACCATCACCTCACTGTATGACATATTTGGTCCCTTTCACGGTACTCATCTCACCTTTCATCTACCTTTGCGTCTGTCTCTTTTACGTCTTTAAAACACTCTTCTGCCCCCCCCCTCTCGACTTTTTTCTCTTTGATGTTCCTCTCTCTCTGTGAAGCCTGAAGTTAACTAAAGGGCTAGTGATAACTATCATAAAGCCTGCCATTTGATATAAATAAATATAGCAAAATGACGAAGTGCTTAACCTGGTGAACAAGGAATATCAATGAAGAGAGGCTCTATTGATGTCTCCCTTTTCTCTTCACTATTTATTGAAGTAATTTACAAGTCGTTTTGCTAAAGTGCTCATAATTCAAATTTTTGGCCTGTCATTTGCTTTAATAATAAATGGGGAAATAACTGCATCATATTCTAGCCACATGTTCTGGATTTTGATTGGATTATTTTTTCCAGTTAATGGACGTTGAAAAGTGAGGTTGAATATATTGTCGGACACGGCTCCACGAATTTATCCATACTTCCCTTACAGCATAAGCGAAAAGCTCTTGAAGGTTGCCCTCAGCCGCAAATGTAATGAAAACCAATGAGGGTTGACATTATTGGAGGGGCTTGGAAAGGATCTTAACTAGTTTTAATTAAGGAAAAGACGACTCGATGCGAATGCCATCAAGTCAATGAGATGTATGAGAGATGGAAGAACGGAACAAGAATAAAATAGGCAAGGGATGTCTGATTCAGAGAGAAATATGCTAACCTTCAAAGTGTTCCACACTCCGATTCCACATTTGGCATGGTCAAGTTCCAATTCTTCGTTAGCAAAGTACTTAGTGGCTTACAGAATTAGGGGTGGACAAATATTTGAATTGGATTGATGCATGATGCATTATTCTTAGCTTCTCATAATAGGGTAAAATAACTTAAAGACCTGTTGGCAACTTCTCCTAATTATAAGATATTAATGAATCGACAATCTCCATGAATTCCTACAAACAGTGAAGCATGTTAAGCACTACTCTAGGCTTAATTGTGAGAAAAATTAGGGCTTAATTTGGTGTCGAAATCCAACTTTGATTGTCGCCTATTCATAATGAACAATAATGGTTTCTTGAAGCACTATCATCGAACTGTTCAGTTGAACTTGCTAGAGAAATATGGTATGATGAAAGTATAAAAATAGAAGCAAAAAATCGGGTCTTGAAAATTGGCGTTCGGTTTAGTTTTCCTCAAATAACTTTCGGTGTTGTGTCTCAGCAGATTAACATACTCCCAAATACTTGAAACTACGGAGGTCATTAGGTCAATGCGTCATTAATGTCAAATTGAGTTATGTGAAGATCCATTATCACATGAATGCAATATCCAAATTTTCTTTCTTCTGCACATTCATGTACAAATAGAGTCCGTGATTCAAATTTACGATTCCTGAACTCTATACCTATTTACGTTAAGTTTGCTGTCATATAATTCCAAAATCCATCTATTCAAGTTTCCTTTAACTACCTTTCTTCTGAAGGAATTGCATTATCTCAAGTTACTTGCATTCCCACAAAAAACTGAATGACAACTGGCTATATGCATAGACACTAGCGGTAGCAAAATGTATGCATGCAAAATGTCTTTAAAAATCAGGATAGCATAAACAAAAAAGCAAGTTTATCAAATTTAGTAACTTGTTCCCCTTTTCCTAGGAACATTTTTTTAACATTTAACTCAATATAGATGCACAATTCTCCCAATAGTATACTTTATTGCATTGCCCCTTTAATATCTGTTGAAGTAAGGCATTGGAAAGTTTTCGGAACAACTTCCAAATATGCTCTTCACGAGCCGTACATCAGTTATCTCATTTCTAAATAGAGAAGAGAGTAAAAAGACTACACAAATCAATAAGTCACCAAACAAAGTGTCATGTAAACATATATTTTCTTTCTGAATGACCTTTTTCGAATTTGAAATGGTAAGTTTGACTTGCAAAGTATGATCTGTAAATTTCAGCAATATTCTTCTAGCATTTCGTTTCCTATTGAACTAGGAGTCTTCGTTTGAATTGTCCTTAAGTAGAACGGTAATGTGCTCTGATATTTAATATATTAATTTCTTTCATAAATTTAAAATTCCTAATTTATTTAAGTCTATTAAAATTGTTAAGGAGAGTCTTGAAAATAGCCTGAATTTTTTAATGATCGGAAACATTGTATATTTTCTCTTCCCGCTCTATTCAGCTGTCAAAAAATTTATAAACCGTGATTGAACGTTAAATTGCTAATTATTCCCTAATTTTTCAGGATTTATATATCTAACCACAAAATCCTCGTCTTCGAACAGTGTGAAAAGTCTTATGTATTCAGAAAATTGGCTTTTAATTTTAGTGGAGTGAATTCGAAACATACATTAAATAAGTGTTCAGACTGCGTAAATTTAAGTCAATACGATTGTTAAAGCGAACTATGAATTCATTTAATAGAGTTATAACCAAATACGAAACTTGTCAGTCTTCAGTACTAGATGTCGATCCTTCCATCAACAACAAAGCTGTTACTTAATTATATAAGTAGTAAATATATTCAAAATTAACAAAATGTTTGATAATTTGCGGATACTTCCTCGCAGAATTTCAGTAAGTCCTTTTTGATTCGCAGAGAACTTAACCTCGCTTCGGGATCCCGATTCCAACATTCAGGCAGAAGAGCAGCAAAGAATTTGCATATGCGTTTCCTCATTACTGCCTCTGAGTTGTCGGCGGATTCCATCGAATAGGAATTTTCTATTAGAATAAAATAGAAAAGAGGCATTTAGAAAATTAAAAAGTGAATATTTCATTGTACAAGAAGTTCTAGCGAGAGGAAATCAATGCCAGCTTTCTTACTGTCTAATGAGTCCACATCCGCGTCATAAATATTAATCGTACAATTTTAGACATTTATTGATCCGTACTCTGACGTCCGTGAGAAAGCAGTTGCTCCGCCTACTTCATTGTCTTCTTAACCTCCCCCCCCCATCTTCATAAAACGCCAGACCGCCCATGAGCCCAAGCGAGATAGGTGTGGGAACGCATGAATAGAAGGAAGCTCAAGAATGACAAATGAGTCCACTACAAGCATATTGACTATGAGGACCGAACCCCACAATCATTAAATGTAGTCAATAGGCCCTTGAAGTTCCCTTAGTTCGAATTCTAAAATTTTAATCTGTAGATTGAATAATGATTCATGAGATAACCACCTCCTATAGACTACTTAGCTAACTTTTTGCACAAAAACGTGGGGGTTGAGAATTTAATTTTACCAATGACACATATAACTAGTGCTTTCGGGCTATGTATTTAAATAGTTACGAATTTTGAAGGTCACTGGATAGTATTTCCAGAACTAAAATTAATACTATTTATGAAATGGGTTCAAATATTCCGCGAACACGTTTAAAGGTCCCAATGTAAATGGTTATGCAATGGCAAGGAGTAATTATTGAAAGTGTTCTCATAGCAAATTTTCGAAGTCTTTGCTGGGCTTATTTGCCTGTTCTCAGGGCTGTAAGAAAAGTGGATCAAAGTGGCATGATCAACTAGTTAATTCAATAAGCTAATCGACAAGTTCAGAAACCCTGAGATCAAATCTTGGAAAAGTTTTGTCACTTTAGAGTGAATTATACGCCCCATGATAGAGCTGATATTATGTTTTTGCTAGAAATGATATAAAGTGAGTCTTTTGAAATCACAACTTCTGTTTGATCCACTTTTCATCACTTTCTGCCCCACTTCCCGTGGAATGCAACTTCTTCTATGTCTTTCGAATTGTCAAAGGCAATATAAACCGTATTTCTGGTTTTTAAAAATAGATGAAGACGAACATTCGTATACGAAAATCGACAAACCATGTGTTTGTCACAAAATTAAGCTCCCATTAAACTCGAATACCTCAAACCATGAAAGTCTGCTCTTCTGTCGGTGAGAGGTCAACTAGTACCAGAACCCTTATCAACCTTATTAAATATTCAAGTTATGCCTTCTTTGCAATCCAAATTTATTTGACTTTCACATTCTAGTAATAATGCGACCAATAAGCATTTTACCAATTACAGTTTAAAATAGTCAGTAAATAATGAAATGAAATGAAGAATTTAATTGTCAATTCACACGAATTATATGTTTATGGAGCATAAATTTAAACACTAGTACCAAATTTGAGTTTCCCATGAGAAAGGCATATTGGCTGAAGTCCCTACCTTCGTCAAAGAAGAGCCAATCTAGTCACCCATTTTTGAAGGCGAAAAAAAATGTTGCCATATTTTCTAGATTTAATTAACTTAAAAAATGTGAAACAAGAGGTTTCATAGCCCGATCGAATGACTTATCTGCGCTGATGCAAAGGTGCGCACCGTCATGGCCCCAGTTTGCGGATAATGCAAAAAACGCAAGCGAGTGAATGTGCGCACAGGCTGCGTTCTCATTGGTCACTTGGGAGGGAGGCGGGCGATGAAAACGAAGGGGGGGGGGCGGGGGTAGGGGCCGGGTGGAGATGTAAATCACCGACAATTATGCACAAATAGAGCGTGTACTGATTTCTGTGACGATGAAGCGATGTTTCAATTGAATGCAAGCAGAAAATTGCAGATATAAGCGGTTTCTATCGTTTATCATTCATCCCTTTAGTGGCATCAGATCTTTGAGGAAATTTTAACAACTAATTCACTATTAAGCACTATTTTCTTACAGTTGGTTGATTGAGCCTGAAGTTATATTGAAGCAGAAATCTCGATTTGAATTACTACATTATTGTCTATTTCTATTAAAATTCAAATGGGAAAAATTAAGATTCATTTCCTTTTGTCCCAAATTTTGGCCAATATAAAAATGAGAAATTACCGAAAGGATGAAAAAAGTATCAGGCGAAAATTTTTTCTTATGATGTTATAGAAAAAATACAAAAATTTCACTCCGTAGTTGGTAAGTGGAAGTTTTCAGTGCATACAGACTCGAATTTCGACATTCAGGTAGTTATACAGAAACTTTTTGCTGCCTCTACCTCTAACATCCTAACTGGCAGTAGCAGCATGTTACACTAAGAGGCGATTAAGGGTGTTTTTTTTTAATTTGTTGGAATCTTCATTTGACCTTACATTTTCAGATGGATGACTTTTATCAAAGTTAAGTAACCCAACTTAGAAACTCACTTTTGTGAGATAGCGTTGTCTTCACCAAACCCCGGAATCTGTAAATACTAACTTATTTCAAAATCCCTTAATAAAGTTGCAGACCAAAAAAATGCCTTTTAATACCGTAAAACAGATGGTATTCACGTTAGTAGAAACACCTAATGAATAATCTTTTTTCTGGTGAAACGAGACCTACTGCCAGACATTAGACACACCACGCGGTTTCTGCTTCCATTAGTGGCGAATAAGTCTATAAGTACTAAAGGGCAACATTTATAAAAGCAATACACCACTCCTATAGTTTAATCTGAGAGCTATACCACAAAATTAAATACTTTGTTTGAAAGACCTACTACAGTTCACCAGTGCTATATATGGTAAGTATTGGAGAAATAAATGTAAAAAACTAACCTTCAAAAAAGTTCGAATTTGGCCGCAAATCACGTCCGCAGACTAGTTCCTTAACCACTTTAATATCTGAATCCCGTGGAATCTGAAATAGGAAAAAAAACGCATTTATTGTAGTTATTTAAAGGTGCATGTGAGATAAATCTGCAGATGTATTTGTGCAATTTAAATTATTGTAATGCTGCTTAAAATATTTTTTCTAGCAATTTTGAAGTATTAAAATACACTCTATAGCGAAACTTTATTCAATTATGTAATGATAAACTAACTTACCCAATT